>JAAGEH010000006.1:1208688-1417767 GCA_011751065.1 Lasiurus cinereus
CTTTTTCTTCTTCCTCTTCTAAAAGAGTACCTTTCAGCATTTCATATAATACTGGTTTGGAGTTGATGAATTCCTTTAGCTTTTTCTTCTCTGTGAAGCTCTTTATCTACCCTTCAATTCTGAATGATAGCTCTGCTGGATAGATTATTCTTGGTTGTAGGTTCTTGCTATTCATCACATTGAATATTTCTTGCCACTCCTGTCTGGCCTGCATCGTTTCTGTTGAGAAATCAGCTGACAGTCGTATGGGTGCTCCCTTGTAGGTAACGAACTATTTTTCTCTTGCTGCTTTTAATATTCTCTCTTTGTCTTTTGCTCTTGGTATTTTAATTATGATGTGTCTTGGTATAGTCCTCTTTGGATTCCTTTTATTTGGGGTTCTGTGTGCTTCCTGGACTTGTAAGTCTATTTCTTTTGCCAGATGTGGGAAGTTTTCAGTCATTATTTCTTTAAATAGGTTTTCAGTATCTTGCTCTCTCTCTCTTCTTCTGGCACCCCCAGAATTCTGATGTTGGTACACTTGAAGCTGTCCCAGAGGCTCCTTACATTATCTTCACATTTTTGGATTCTTTTCTCTTCTTGCTTTTCCAGTTGAATGCTTTCTGCTTCTTTATATTTCAAATTTTTGACTTGATTCTTGCCATCCTCTAGTCTGCTGTTAGGACTCTGTATAATATTTTTTATTTCAGTTATTGTGTCTAGTATGTCCTTTTTCATCTCCTCTTGGGTCTCACTAAATTTATCCAACTTTTCTAGCATATTCTTGAAAAACCTTATAAGCATGGTTTTGAACTCTATATCCAGTCGTTTTTTTCCCTCCATTTCTTTTGTTTGTAATCCCTTCCCTTGTCTCAGCATTTTAACTATGTCGGGGAAACTTCTGTGTTGAATTCAGCTTTATGATACCAGACTTGCAAAACCGAAGAAGCCTCTGTTGAGCTTGGGATGGGTGGAGGCTCAGGGCTTAAAGGACTGCCTTGCCTTCCAGTGGGCCCCGCCCTCCACGGCCCCTGAGTCTCATGTGACTGGGTAACTGCTGGAGCGGACCTTGTTCCCAAGCACCCGCAGTGCCTCTAGACTGCTGCCCCTCCAGCTCCCCTGCGCTCCAGGACCACACTAGTCTAGGTACCCAGGGTTTTGCCCAAAACAGGGGCTTAGTGGAGTCAGAAGTGGCACAGTTGGGAGGGTCTGTCTCCCACCCAGTCACGAAAAGCAGCGGCACATTTAGCAATCTGTCCTGTGTGCAGTGCCGTGTGCCCCAGCAGGCCTTTGATCTTTTGCAACTCCCCTAAATTTCCGTGCACTTCTCCCTTTTTACAGTCCAAACTCCCCCCTTATGAGTTTCGGCTGGATCTGGGGTTTAGTGTCATAGGATGAGGAGTTCAATGCCTTTGAGAGTCTCCGTTTCCCTCCCGCCAGAGAAAGCCAGCCAGGCACTCTGGCACCCGCTCTCTCCACGTGTGCGCCTCCGTACCTCAGCTTTTTGCAGCTCCTCTGGGTCTCTGTGAACCCCTCTCTTTCCCTCTAGTTGTAGAACTTCCACTCAGCCAGCTTTCCTGTGGTTCTGGATGATGTCCGTTCTGTCTTTTAGTTGTAGTTTTGAAATTGTTGTGCGAGGCAGCAGTGTAGGTGTTTACCTATGCTGCCATCTTGGATTCTGCCCGCAATCTTGCAAATCTTAAGGCTGAGTCCAGCACAGAAGTTTTCTGGGCCCAGACACAGCTGATCCTCACAACCAATTGGCTTGGAGGCCAATTTCTCCCAGTGATACCAACAATAATCAAGACTTAACTACAACAAGACTGTACATACAGTCCACAAAGGGGTGCACCAAGAGTGTCCACCTCAGGTAATTGGGGAGGCAGAGCTAGTGGGCCATATAGGACACCTAGCACACAAAGCTACTCTACCAACTCAGGGAAGCAGTGAAATATGTGGAAACAAAGAAACAGATCTCAAGCAAAAGAAATGGAATAAAACAAATGACTGGATATAGAATTCAAAACCATGGTTATAAGGATTTTTAAGAATTTCCTAGAAAAAATGGAGAAATTTAGTGAGAGTCAAGAGGAGATGAAAAAGGACCAACTACACTGACTGAAATAAAAAATATTATATAGAATCCTAACAGTAGACGAGAACACAAGAATCAAGTCAAAGATTTGAAATATAAAGACACATAAAACATTCAATTGGAAAAGCAAAAAGAAAAAAGAATCCAAAAATGTGAAGATAGTGTAAGAAGCCTCTGGGACAATCTCAAATGTACCTACATCAGAATTATGGGGGTGCCAGAAGAAGAGAGAGAGCAAGATACTGAAAACCTATTTGAAGAAATAATGACTGAAAACTTCCCCCATTTGGTGAAAGAAATAGACTTACAAATCCAGGAAGCGCACAGAATCCCAAACAAAAGGAATCCAAAGAGGACCACACCAAGACACATCATAATTAAAATACCAAGAGCAAAAGACCAAGAGAGAATATTAAAAGCAGCAAGAAAAAAAACAGTTAATTACCTACAAGGGAGCACCCATTTGATGGTCAGCTGATTTCTCAACAGAAACTATGCAGGCCAGATGAGAATGGCAAGAAATATTCAAAGTGATAAATAGCAAGAACCTACAACCAAGATTACTCTGAAAGCTATCATTCAGAATTGAAGGGCAGATAAAGAGCTTCACAGATAAGAAAAAGCTAAAGGAGTTCATCAACACCAAATAAGTATTATATGAAATGCTGAAAGGTACTCTTTAAGAAGAGGAAGAAGAAAAAATTGTAAAGGCAAAAATTATGAACACTTACATATCTATCAACAAGTGAATCTAAAAATCAAATGAATTAAAAGTCTGATGAACAGAATAAACTGGTGTATATAATAGAATTAGGGGCATAGAAAGGGAGTGGACTGGTAATTATCAAGGGGAAGAAGGTGAAGGGAGAAACTGAACAAAAATCAAACTTATGGATGAGAAAAGTTGCAGGAGAGTTAAGGGCAAAGGGTAGTGTGGGAGCCTTGTGGAGGGGAAGCTATGGAAGGGAAAAGAGGAACAATTGAAGTTATCTGAACAATAGAGGTTTATATTTTAAAAGTAAATAAGTGTAAATAAATAAACAAACAAACATCTTTATGTTTCTTTTTTACAATAAGTAACCTTCAGGGTTGCTACTTGAATACTGAGTCATGTGTTGGAATAACTATATCACAAGTAACTTTACAGTAAGTTGACTACTATTTATTGTAATATTTAATAGTTTAACAACAATTTTTGGTTTATCCTATAAATATTAGTGGAAGAGATTTAAAAATTTTCAAATTTCTCCTTTTTATGAAATTTAAAATTTTATTTTTAAAGAGTATCTCCTTTGGCTTATTTGCATATACAAAGGGATTGTGGGAGTTCTCAGTAACTTTCTTAGATTTTATTTGGATTCATTTACTTATAAAAACATTGGCTTTTCATACAACTTAATTTATATGAGACCTTGATTATATTTTACAAAGCTAATTTATTAAGTAATTTAAGTAGGTATCTTTATTTATAAAGCAAAGCAAAGCACATTTAGTAAACTTATTCATCTAATTCACAAGGCACAAATGCTGTCCCACCTCAGCCTATTTAAAAATGCAGGTGGCTGCTGGGACCAGTTTGGCTCAGTGGATAGAGCGTCGGCCTGCAGACTGAAAGGTCCCAGGTTTGATTCCGGTTGGGGCCATGTACCTTGGATGCGGGCACATCTCTAGTGTGGGGCGTGCAGGAGGCAGCTGATCGATGTCTCTCTCTCATCGATGTTTCTGACTTTCTATCCCTCTCCCTTCCTCTCTGTAAAAAATCAATAAAATATATTTTTAAAAAAATGCAGGTGGCTAGAGGCTTGTGTTAATAAAATTCCGTCTTAAAATACTGCTGTTGGATTTTAAGAAATATTTTATTACTTAATTTGCCCTTCTTAGATGCCAAAACCTTCATAACATTTAAAATATATGTATATAGCTGAAACTGGTTTGGCTCAGTGGATAGAGCGTTGGCCTGCTGACTGAAAGGTCCCAGGTTCAATTCTGGTCAAGGGCATGTATCTTGGTTCTGGGGGCATCCCCAGCAAGGGGCATGCAGGAGGCAGCTGATCCATGTTTCTCTCTCATCAATGTTTCTAACTCTCTATCCTTCTCCCAGATTGGAGAGGGTGCCAACTGGGCTGAAGGACACACACCCCCATGCATGAATCTTGTGCTCTGGGCCTCTAGTACTTTTTATAATTATCTTAAGATATCAATTAAATTTTAACTAGTTATTATATTAAAATTTTCAATTAGGATCACAGAATTAATCTTCTTTTTAAATTAGACCAATAAACAACATATTTTGAATTCCTAATTATTTCAGAGAAAACACAAAAATCATTTTTTCAAAAATAAATTTTAGAGAATCCAAGATGGCGGCATAGGTAAACACCTATACTGCTGCCTCGCACAACAATTTCAAAGCTACAACTAAAAGACAGAACGGACATCATCCAGAACCACAGGAAAGCTGGCTGAGTGGAAGTTCTACAACTAGAGGGAAAGAGAGGGGCTCACGGAGACCCAGAGGAGCTGCATAAAGCTGAGGTACGGAGACGAGCGCGCTGAGAGAGCGGGTGCCGGAGTACCTGGCTGGCTTTCTCTGGCGGGAGGGAAACGGAGACTCCCAACGGCATTGAACCCCTTATCTTACGACACTAAACCCCAGATCCAGCCGAAACTCATACGGGGGGAGTTTGGACTGTGAAAAGGGAGAAGTGCACGGAAATTTAGGGGAGTTGCAAAGGATCGGAGGTCTGGTCGCGCACGGCACCACGCACGGAGGACAGATTGCTGATTGTGCCTCTGGCTTTCGAGAGTGGGCGGGAGACAGACCCTCCCAACTGCGCCACTTCTGAGTCCACTGGGCCCCTGTTTTGGGCGAAACCCTGGGGACCTAGACTCGTGTGGTCCTGGTTCGCAGGGGAGCCGGAAAGGCAGCGGTTGGAGGCGCTGCGGGTGCGCGAGCGCACAAGGACCGCTCCAGCGATTACCTAGTCACATGAGACTCAGGGGCCCTGGAGGGTGGGGCCGACTGGAAGGCAAGGCAGTCCCTTAAGCCCTGAGACTCCACCCCTCCCAAGCTCAGCAGAGGCTTCTTCGGCTGAATCCAGCACAGAAGTTTCCCCGGCACAGTGAAAATGCCGAGACAAGGGAAGGGATTACAAGCAAAAGAAATGGAGGGAAAAAAACAACTGGATATAGAGTTCAAAACCACGCTTATAAGGTTTTGCAAGAATATGCTAGAAAAGATGGATAAATTTAGTGAGACCCAAGAGAAGATGATAAAGACACTGACTGAAATGAAAACTATTATGCAGAGTACTAACAGCAGACTAGAGAAAGGCAAGGATCAAGTCAAAAATTTGAAATATAAAGAAGCAGAAAACATTCAACTGGAAAAGCAAGAAGAGAAAAGAATCCAAAAATGTGAACATAATGTAAGGAGCCTCTGGGACAGCTTCAAGCGTACCAACATCAGAATAGTGGGGGTGCCAGAAGAAGAGAGAGAGCAAGATACTGAAAACCTGTTTAAAGAAATAATGACTGAAAACTTCCCACATCTGGTAAAAGAAATAGACTTACAAGTCGAGGAAGCACACAGAACCCCAAAGAAAAGGAACCCAAAGAGGACTACACCAAGACACATCATAATTAAAATGCCAAGAGCAAAACAGAAAGAGAGAATATTAAAAGCAGCAAGAGAAAAACAGTTTATTACCTACAAGGGAGCACCCATACGACTGTCAGCTGATTTCTCAACAGAAACGATGCAGGCCAGATGGGAGTGGCAAGAAATATTCAACGTGATGAACAACAAGAACCTACAACCAAGAATAATCTATCCAGCAAAGCTATCATTCAGAATTGAAGGGCAGATAAAGACCTTCACAGAGAAGAAAAAGCTAAAGGAGTTCATCAACTCCAAACCAGTATTATATGAAATGCTGAAAGGTACTCTTTTAGAAGAGGAAGAAGAAAAAGGTAAAAGACAAAAAATTATGAACAACAAATACACATCTGTCAACAAGTGAATCTAAAAATTAAGTGAATTAAAAATCTGATCAACAGAATAAACTGGTGAATATAATAGAATCAGGAGCACAGAAAGGGAGTAGACTGATAATTCTCAGGAGGACAAAAATCATAAAGCATCAAACAGACTGTGAAATTATAGCAGAAAGATTAAAGTTAGGTGAGGTAAATAAGTGATCAATCAAAGGACTTGTATGCATGCTTATAAACATGACCAATGATCACAGACACTGGGGGGTCGGGGTACGCCTGGGAGGGAGGGGGGCAATGGGGAGATATGTATAAAACATTAATAAAAATTAAAAAAAAAATTTTATACTTTAGGTATTTAATTACCACAACCATATAATTTCTCCCAATTTAATTTGAATCTTGAACTTTAGAGCTGGCAAGTCAAATATTTAGATTCTTTAAAATAATACTTTATATTTTTAAGAATAAATGTAAAAAAATACAAGATATAATCAATCAATAGCTTTAATTCTGTCCTCTAGATTTTTCATGAGGCAAATTTAGATTAATATTTTAGTATTATGTCATTTCAAAATACTTAGATATTTAATAAATTTTATTATTTATATAATTAAGCAAACTTCCAAAATTTTAAGCTTTCAAAACCACATTTCTAGATGGTGAAACAGATTCAGCAAGGGCCTCGCCAATCGACTTTAAACCGATTATATTTTTTCTTCTCCCAGAAGTAGAGAAGCAAACTTGTACATATTCAAATGCAAAATTGTCACATTCCTCAAAGATGGCTGCTGGCAGGAAACTGGCGTACCTGCTTGTTCTGATGGGGGAAGGGCGAATAGGCCCTTCCTCCATTAGAAAGGTGCAGCTAGCTTTTACCTGGGCTACATAGGTCTTTACAATATATTTTTCAACAAAATTGTTAAAGTCCCCTACTATAACTGTATTGTTGTCAATCTTTCCCTTAAAACCTTTTGGTAGATTTTTATATTTTAGGTACTGCTATATTGGGTTCATATATGTTTTCCAGGGTTATATCTTGTTAGATCAATCCCAATCCTGCTTTTACTTCACATTATAAAATCCTGAAAATATTGATATATTGAAAAGAAGAAACAAAGAGAGAAACCCTGACATATAGAATTAAAATGGCAATAACTAAGTACCTATCAATTAAAAACTCTAAATGTGAATGGCTTAAATGTTCCAATCAAAAGGTGTAGAGTAGCTGAATGGATACAAAAATATGACCCAACTATATGCTCTCTACAAGAGACCCACCTCAGAACAAAAGACACACAGAGAATGAGAGTAAATGGGTGGAATAAAATTTTCCATGTAAATGGTAAAGAAAATAAGCTATACACATATCTGACAAAATAGACTTCAAATTGACAGCCATTACAAGAGACAACAAAGGTCACTACATAATGCTAAAGTGATTAATCCAACAAGAGAATATAACCCTTGTAAACATATGCACCCAATATAGGAGCATATAAATGTATAAAAATTATCTAGGGAACTCTAAGGAAGAGATTGACAACATTACAGCCATAGTATGGAACATCAACACCCCTCTGACTTCACTGCATAGATATTCCAGACCAAAACTTAACAAGGAAACAGTGACTCTAAAGGATAGACCACATATTAGGGCATAAAAAAAAGTCTCTACAAGTTCAAGAAGATTGAAATCACATCAACTATCTTCTCTGATCACAATGGGATGAAATTAGAAATTAACCACAGTAAAAACACCCAAAAACATTCAAACACAGGGAGGTTAAATAGCATGTTATTAAACACTGAATGGGTTTAATAAAGAAATAAAAAACTTCCTGGAAACAAATGAAAATGAACATACAGCAACCCAACATCTCTGGGATACAGCAAAAGCAGTTCAGAAAGGGAAGTTTATAGCACTACAGACATATCTCAAAAAAACAAGAAAAAATCATTAATAAACTATTTAACTATACAACTTAAAGAACTATAAAGAGAACAACATGAAGAACATAGGGTAAATGGAAGGATATAATAAAGATTCAAGCAGAAATAACTGATATAGAGACTAAAAATATAATACAAAAAAATCAATGAAACCAAGAGCTGGTTCTTTGAAAGGATAAATAAGATTGATAAATTGTTAGCCAGGCTCATCAAAAACAAAGACAGAGGAACCAAATTAATAAAATCAGAAATAAAATCCAAGAAGTAACCACTGACACTACAGTAATACAAAAGATTTTTAGGGAATACTATGAACAACTATATGCCAATAAGATGGAAAATGTGGATAAAATCAACAAATTCTTAAAAAAAATACAATCTCCCAAAACTGAATCAGGAAGAATCAGGTATCCTGAATAGGCCAATAACAACTGAGAAAATAGAAGCACTCATAAAAAAAAAAAAAAAAAAAAAAAAACCTCCCAGCAAACAAAAGCCCTTCTCCAGATAGTTTCACAGGGGTGTTTTACCAAACATTCAAAGAATAACTAACACTTATACTCCTCAAACTATTCCAAAAATCCAAGAATAAGAAACACTTCCAAGCTCTTTTTATGAGGCCAGCATTATCCTAATTCCAAAACTAGATAAAGACACCAAAAGAAAGAAAATTACAGATCAATTATGCCTAATGAACATAGTTGCTAAAATCTTCAACAAAATATTAGCAAATTGCATCCAGCAATATATTAAAAAGATCATATACTATGACCAAGTGAGATTTTGAAGGGATGCAAAGCTGGTACAATATTGGCAAATCAATAAATGTGATATGTCACATAAACAAATTGAAAGACAAAAATCACATGATCATCTCAATAGATGCAGAAAAACACATTTGACAGGGTTATATTCTCTTGTTGGATAAACTCAGCAAAGTTAGAATAGAGGGAGCATAACTCAACATCATACAGGTCATATATGGCAAACTTACAGCAAACATCAAACTCAATTGGCAAAAGCTGAAACCATTTCCCTAAAAACAGGAACAAGACAGGGATGTTCACTTTCATTACTCTTATTCAACTTATTACTAGAAATCTTAGCCATAGTGATCTAACAAGAAGAAGAAATAAAAGGCATCTAAATTGGAAAAGAGTAAGTTAAACTCTAATTACTCACACATGACATGATATTTTACATAGAAAAACCTAAAGACTCCACCAAAAAAAAAAAACCTACTAATTTTAATAAATGAATTTGGCAATATAACAGGATACAAAATCAACACACAGAAATTATCTTTTTTCTACACCAATAATGAATCCTCAGAAAGAGAAACTAAACATGCAATCCCATTTACCATTGCAATAAAAAATTAAAATAGTTAGGAATAAACTTACCTAGGGAGGCAAAAGGCCTGTATTTGGAAAAGTATAGGACATTGAAAAAAAAAAAAGAGTTAGAAAGAGATATACTAGTAAACAACTGGAAGAATATACCATGTTCATGGATTGGTAGAATCAACATCATTAAAATTTCCATACTACTCAAGGCAATCTACATATTTAACACACTACCTATTAAAATACCAGCTGCATATTGCACAGATCTAGAGCAAATACTCCGAAAATTTATATGGAACCAAATAAGAATAGCCTCAACAATCTTCAGAAAGAAGAACAAAGTTGAAGGAATCACAATACCACATTTCATGTTATACTACAAAGGCACCCTAATCAAAACAGCTTGGTTTTGGCACAAGAACAGTCATATAGATCAATGGAACAGAACATAGAATCCAGAAATGGACCCAAGCCATTACACTCAATATTTGACAAAGAAGGCAAGAACCTACAGTGAAGTTATGACAGTCTCTTCAATAAATAGTGTTGGGAGAATTTGACAGATACATGCAAAAAAAAAAAGAAAAATGAAACTAGACCACCAACTTACACCATACATGTTGGGGAACACAAGAAACTTGGTTGGAAAGTTATAAGGAGGAAATTCTGATAAAAGGGAAGTGTGTGGAAGGCCATGTGCCCTGTTTATCAGAATTCTGACTTAGGGGAGACTTAGGGGAGTGTCGAAGTTGGTGCCCCTAATTATTTCTTGACCTTTCCAAACAAGTCTGTGCATATGCAGACCCCAGGTGTTTTCTGGAATCCTTATGCTTATAATTCCTGGATGCCCTTGCCTAGAGTACAAAGTAAACATGTGTCCTCCCAAGATTACTCACCCTACTGATTATATCTAAAGATAAAAATTCCAATAAAGGCCTAATGAGGCAGGCAATAGAGGCTGCTCTGGTTACTAAAGCCAGGGGCCCCTTAGCCTTTTCTTACTGTGTCTGAGTAATCTGTTCATTCATCATTTAGGGGCTGCTTGTCAGCTCCGGCAAAATGGTGCCCCGTGTGAGGAGGACCAAGGAACCCAATAAGAAGCAGCAGAACCCTCAAAAACAAGTGGAAGAAAACAAAAGTAACTGTGCAGTAAGTCATTGGAACCCATTTGGGATTTCCAAGTTCAAGGGAATTGTTTTTCAGCTAAAGTTCTACAATAGGACAGCAACTGTCTACTGAGTAATATCTCTGTATTACTTAAAAAGTTATTAAACACAAATGGTGCCTATAATTTATAATCCTTGGTTCCCTGATGATGAAGCATTCAATGTTGATCTTTGGGAACAAGTAGGCAGGAATTTAAAGGGAAATCAGGCTTAGGGAAAACAAGTGCCTTTGTCATCTAATTTGAGTTACACTATGCCCACTTCATATTGAGGATCAAAAAGCTACAGAATGCCAGGAAGATTTACCACTGCCTCACCTCCTGAAGTAGAGCCTGTAAACCCTGTAATAGGGCCCCTGGTTCTCCTTCTGCAGTGTGAGAAGGCTCAGAAAGAAAAAATATGGGAAATAATCATTTAATCCCCCAAGTCTTTTTCCTAGGATGATTAGACTGTAAAAATGCCCTCCAGCACACTGTAGAAATAGCAGTGTAGGGGCCACTGCCATTTTTATTAAAAACAAAACAAAACAGTACTTTCACATTAAAGCTACTGAAGACCAGTGAGTTATCTCTGTTACAAAATTTGCCAAGGACAATGCCTTGGGTAATAATAATTGGCTTTAAAATATCAAAGTTGTCAAGGCAAAATAAATATAACTAAAATGAAATGTATATGGTAAAGCTTTTTATATATGCTTAGACATAGTTTTCCGAAGTGTTTGGTAATTTAAAAATTTGGAGTTTGCTGGACTAAATAGTAAAAATTATTAAATATCTATATATTTTCAAATAACAAGATACTGAAATATTAATCTGAGTTTGCCTTTTATGGAGAATCTAGAGGATAGTTCAAATCTGTTAATGAATGTCTTATATTTTATTTGAAATATCTCTTAAAATGTGACTGTATTGCTAATCTGAGGAATGTTAATTACTTACATGCCACCTAAAAATTAAGGCTTTTAAGGGTTAAGAATTCTAGCTAATTAGAAATAAATTATGGTTCTGATTTAATGGAAACCATGAGGCATGGAGATGCATTTTGAAGGAAGACTAAAGTGCTTTCTAGAGCTGATTATTTCTGAAGGTTGTAAGGTTTCTGAAGAAAAATTTGTGAAAGTTGTAGAATTTTGTGAATAGAAATATTGAAAAAAAATAAAATAAATGACACAGGGCAGTAAGCCAGGACAAGTAGAATAGGGACCCAGTGCTAGATTCCAGCAAGGGGCCTATTAAGCTGGCGGGTTCCCTGCCCATTGGATGGACTTGGGAGAGTTGTCTCTTGGATCTACGTCCTTCCCTTGCTTTGGGTAGAGGGTCTGACTTTAATTGAGTTGTGTTTTAAAATTCTAGGAGTGGAACTAAGGTAAAGGTTGACAGAACCCAGGTAAGGGTTGACAGAACTCAGGCTAAGGCAGGACTGGAGGGAGGAAAAAAGGGTGACTTGTTTTGATTGTGGCTTTTCAATTGCAATTGCTTTCTGAGAGTCTGAGCAAAATACCTTTGCTGTATAAATGAGCGGAACTCATTCAGCTGTGAAGAAAAAGGGTTACATCATCTCTCTAGCCAGTTTTTAGGTGACTACCAATCTTTGTGGAGGTGTCTGATATGCGTCAAGTAAATCCCAACTCAACTGTAATTAATTGACTGGCTCTTTCAGGGGGCATCCATAAGGCTTGGTCTGCCATGGCCAGACCCTTTTAGACAGCTGGGAGAGAAACTGAAGCCATACTTGACCCACTTTTTAACATGTCTAGAAAATATGCTCAGACTATAGATATCCAAAAATAAATAAATAAATAAAATTTAACATGGAAAATTGTGCCTCCAAGGCCAGAAACTCCCAGACCAAGTCCCTCAGTTAATACTCCTGATAGAAAGCCTTTATTTGTAAGTGCTTTACAGAAACAGGAAGATTTAACTAGAAAAATATTAATTTAAAAATTCCCAAAATGCAATTGTCATTAGAACCTTCATTACTATTTTGCATGCAGAAATTATAAAAATGCCAACTTTGAAATTAAATTGGATGACTATATGGGAGGCATATCTTGATTTGGAAATTAGAAACTTCTAAGGAGAAGCATAAAGAAAAAAATTCTTCCAAGAAATGATGGAAATGAATAAGAAATGTTAGAAACTGTCTCAGAACACTTCTGAAGCTAACAAATGTCTACTGCCATTTTCCCCTCTTTCTTTCTGAGCTTCTCTTTCCGGACTTGCCCTTCCCTCTCCCTTTTTCCTTCCCCTTCTGTCTCCTCTGCTACTACTCACTTGAAGGAAAATGAG
This sequence comes from Lasiurus cinereus, assembly GCA_011751065.1. NCBI lineage: Eukaryota > Metazoa > Chordata > Mammalia > Chiroptera > Vespertilionidae > Lasiurus > Lasiurus cinereus. Next base: position 1,221,509 of record JAAGEH010000006.1, read on the forward strand.
AAGAGGGATTCTAACAGCTCTCTTTGGAAAAAGCTGGTCTCAGCTAGAGAGGAACCGGCAATTTTTCCAACTTTATCCAGAACCCTGATGGATTCACAAAATTTAGCTGTTAGAACATGTAATCCTGGCTATTCTGACTTGTTCCAATGAATACACCTCCAGGTTTCTGAGAGGTAGGCCACAGAATCACACAGTAAGGTCTGCTGTGAAACTGTAGAAAAGTCTTGCTGAAAGAAGCCAGGTCACCATAAGAAAGATTATTTAAAAAGAAAACCCAAAGTGTGTTTTACAAAAAGAAAACAGAAACAAATGTAGGGCTGCTCCAGAACTATAACAGGGTATTTTCCCCTTCTCCTTACTAATATTTTTGGAGAAATTTAAATTAACTTAAAAGGGGAAGTTACTAAAGCCCTTATAGGAACTGGGCTACTTTATCTGTTCTTAACCCTACTCATCTAAGTTTCTCTGTCCCTTGGAGTAAAGCTTCTGTACAAATGGTAGGGGTGTCAAAACAACCAATGATTGTTTTAAAATCAGAACCTGTCCCCTTTCAGTTAGGGCATGTTAAAGGGCAACGTATTTTACTGCTTAATTTGGTTCCAATCCACCTGATAGAGATTTGTAAAATCAGTGATACCCACTATAAAGTGGACAATGATGAGGTTTGGCCAGTTAATGGAACCATTAAGTTTAATGGTACCCTATAGCTAAATTTGTTTTCACATTCTCAGAGAAGTGAATGGAGACTGAAGCCTTCTTAGATCAATATGTCTTTTCTGAAGGAGAAGCATCACATGATCTCACTCATTTGTGGATAATAAAGAACATTATAAAGTGATGAACAAAAGGATAGATACAGAGGCAGTAAAGCATCAAACAGACTGTGAAATTACAGCAGGAAGATTAAAGTTAGGTGAGGTAGATAAGAGATCAATCAAAGGACTTGTATGCATGTATATAATTATAACCAATGAACATAGACACTGGGGGGTTGGGGTATGCCTGGGAGGAAGGGGGGGGCAATGGGGAGGTATGTATAAAAAATTAACAAAAAAATAAAATAAAATAAAAATAAAAAATTTAAAAAAATTGCAAGAGCAATAGGAACAGAAGAAAAAAAAAGTCTTTTTCATACACGCAAGCCTGTATTAGTCAGAAATGTCATTCAGCTATATGCTACCTTTAAACTAGATCTCTCTGTAATTGCTATAGAGCCACAGAGAAAATATACTCAAATAGAAAGAAACATTTCAAAATGGGTGAATTAGTCCTTTTGCCAAGATTTGCCAGTCCTTGAGGAATTAAAGTACTGTCCTGTTTTACTATGCAGTCTTTGCAGGGTCAGAGGTGTGGCACAAGAATATCAAAGCCCACTGAATCCTTTTACATTCTCCCAAACCTCCCCTGTTCCGCTCAAATGCTCATAGATAACTGGCTTTCCAAAACCAAAGTCCCAGGACCTTTGAGATGCAAATACCAGGAACTCTGGTCTGGGCCATTTTTAAAATATAATCTCTGGAAAATAGCCGCCTAAACAAATCACTTAATTTATTTCAATCATTTCTTTCTAAATTAGTAAATTTCAATTAAGGTTATTGAATTTCTAGAAATAACATAAAATACTGAAACACTGATTTCCAAATAAGTCTTTAAATTCTCCTGCTTTTATCTTTATTGCTGAAAGTCTGTAAAATATATTTAATCTTTTGATACAATGTCTGGTGCTTGAAGGTGTGTTTCTTAAAAGTGAAAATGTGTTCATAAATGTCAATCTGAAGAATGCTGGTCACTTATTTTATTTTGGTTTATTATTGGAAATTGAGGCTTCTAAGAGTTAAAGCTTTAAATTAAATTGAAAGAAATTATAATAGAAGGCATGAGGTATGGAAATACATTTTTGAGGAAAATTTGATGTGTTTTCTCTGCAAAAGCTAGTAGTTGGAATTATGTTAAGGTCTTTATGTGTATGATTTTTATGTGGTATGTGTTTGTCTGTGTATTACGTGTGGTAAATTTTCAGCCTCCAAATGGCATTATTGGGATATAATCTTTTATTGGCCTAATTTAAAAACAAAAAAATTAGGAGAGAAAGGAGAGGGAAAAAATCGCGGCCGAATAGAGGGACATGTCCGAAGCCTTGTCCCTGAGCAGACAGAGAGAACAGCTGAGGGTCGCACTGGGAGTGTTTGTTGGCAAGTTAAGGGACAGGAGAAGGTGGGAGACTGCTGGACAGAGCTCCCCTGACCAGGCAGCCCCACTGCCATGGGGTTTTTCTCCCGGAGCCACCAGTTCGGACGCGAAGACCGCACCATCTTGAAGGGAAAGTGGATGTTTACAGAAGCCTGAAAAGCTACAGCTGCGGAACTCACCGAATAGCTCTGAGCCCCAGAACACTGCTCCCTAATCAGCACAAACACTTGGATTCAGAGGAGCTTTACACGCCACAAGGAAGGGTCAGATTTCTTCTGGGAGAAGATGAGGTCTCTGGTCCTGGCAGGACAGAGAAACGCATGCACTGAGGGAACTGGAAGACGGGGGGAAATCTGCGCCTAGAAAAATCTGTGGCTGTTGGGGCTGGCTTGATACGTGAATGTGGAAGGGGTTCTTCAGAGCTGCTAACAGAGGGGATCACTAGAAAGCAACCCATTTTGATCTGACACAGAAGGACAGCCTGGGAGTTATTAAAGTGTGCTGGCTGTTTGGACAAGAGCAAGGAAGGGGGACTGCACAGACTTGCACTTCAGATCCTTGCTTCTGATTGCTAAGCCCAATACATAAGAGCACCCAGTTTCGGACACTCTGGGAGACTGCAGGGGAAAGTTATTTCTCTGGAACCTGGGGATCAGAGCAGGGAATGACCATAGGAGAACCAGCTCCGGAGCAGCCCACTCCCACAAACGGGTACTGAGTACCACAGGAAAAACAGGATATAAGCACAGGCTAGAGAGGACCTATAGTCTCAGAAGTCAATCCTGAAACACTGCCACCCAGGGGCTGATTCACAAATTGACTCTTGTGTAATCACAAAAGAATAAAGAGATTAAGACACACTGCCTGCTTAAAAACCAGGACTGGTTTACAACACTGAGCACCAGTGGAACAGAGGGAACTGTAATACTGTCCCAACTGGGAAACAAGCATGCCAAACAGAACAATAGAGGAAGTGAATGACCTTCACCACTGCACATTCTACTCTTCTAATTTTTAATTTTTATTTTTTCATCTTTTAATTAAAAAACTAATTTTTTTCTTTTTTCCTCAATTGATTTTACCTTCTAATTTTCAATAAGTATTATTACTAATACTATTTTACCTTTTTGGAAAAAAAGTGTCATTTTATTTTCTCATTATTTTACTTCGGGATTAGAGTTCTACATTCTATTTTCATCTTTCCTTTAGCATCATTTTACTCTTTCTCAACTCTACCTTAATGCCATCACTCTCTTCCTAACTTTTCCCATTTTGTTGTCTTATTTCTCTTACCCTTTTCCTACTTTAGATTTTTCCTATTCTTTGTTTATACCATGTTAAAATTTCACCCCACTTATGTATCTAATTTCCAATCCCCTACTTCAAGTCCATACACACCTCTCTCTTTTCTGTCTTCACTATCCAAAAAATTGTTTTTCTCTCTGTCCTTTTGTTGATGTTTTCTTGAATGTTGATTATATTGATTTTATATACTTTTTGAGGGGATTGTTATGCTTATTCTTCTTGTTTTATTTTGCTTTTTGTTTGCTTTGTTTTTCTTTGTTTTTGTTTTTTTATCTTTGGTTTTCCTTGCCTCCCTTGATATTAGTTGTTATTTGTAGTTTGTATTAATCTCCAGGTACTTATTGCTGGCATTTGTTGGGATTAGTGGCTTTTCATTGGAGTTTTCTCCTTATATATATAATTTCTTGCTCTTTTCGTTCTTATCCTCTTTCTTTCTCTCCTATTTTTTTTCTTTATTCTCCCTTCTCAAAATTTCATTTTAGCACTCCTTTCTTTTCTTTTTTCCTCTTTTCTCTCTTCTTCTTTCTCTCCTTCTAATTTGTCTCTCTCTGGTGGTCACCATTTTATGTGACTATTAATTTCATGAATACATTTCTGTTCACTGCCTTGTGCATTGTACCTGGTTGTGTTGTATTTTGTGCCTTTAAATCAACACAAGAGAAGGAGAACTATATAACCAGATACCAGGAGAAGAGAGACCATGGGCAGACAAAGCAACAGCCCACATATGAAAGAAAAGCAGGCATCACCACAAAAGGAAGTAAATGAAATGGAGGCAAGCAACCTGCCAGAGAAAGAATTCAGTGAAATGGTCATTAAGTGGCTGAAAAGAATGGAAGACAAATTTAACAATATGAATAAGAACCAAGAGGAAATGATGAAGAGCCAAGAGGAAATGAAGAATAAAAAAGAATGAAAAATGATATTGCTGCTGTAAAGAACTCAATAAAAAGCATCAAAACAAGACTAGAAGAAGCAGAGGACTGCATCAGTGACCTAGAAGACAAGGTAGGAAAAAATAATCAAGTAGACCAGCTTCTAGAAAAAAAATTAAAAAGCAGGAGGCAAGGTTAAGGGAAGTTTCAGATAACACAAAACAAAACAACATCCGCATAGTAGGGGTTCTAGAAAGAGTGGAAACTGAGCAAGGAATAGAAAACCTGTTTGACAAAATAATGACAGAAAACTTCCCCAATATAGGAAAGAAAAAACCCACACAAATCCAAGAAGCTCACAGAGTCCCAAGCAAAATGAACCCCAACAGACCGACACCAAGGCACATTATAATTAAATTGGCAAACACCAATGACAAAGTAAGAATCTTAAAAGCGGCCAGAAAGAGACAGAAAATTACCTACAAAGGAACCCACATCAGACTAGTGACTGATTTCTCAACAGAAACTCATCAGGCCAGAGGGAATGGAATGAAATATACAAAGTCATGCAAAGGAAGGGTTTGAGTCCAAGAATACTGTATCCAGCAAGGCTTTCAATCAAAATTGAAGGTGAAATTAGGAGCTTCACAGACAAAAAAGGACTAAGAGAATTTATTACCACCTGCAATGCAAAAAATGCTAAAGGGTCTGCTGTAAAAACATAAAGAAAAAAAGAAAGAAAGAAAGAAAGAAAGAAAGAAAGAAAGAAAGAGGAAGCGAAGAAGGAACACAAGGATAAAGAATAAAAATGGTGGCAAATAAGTACCTATCAATAATAATTTTAAATGTAAATGGATTAAATGCTCCAATAAAAAGACATAGGGTAACAGATTGGATAAGAAAACATGACCCATATATCTGCTGTCTACAAGAAACCAACCTCAGAAAAAAAGATGCATGCAGACTGGGGGTGAAGGAATAAAAGATGGTTTTTCAGGTGAATGGAAATGAAAAAAAGCTGGGGTAGCAATGCTTATATATGACGAATTAGATCTCAAATTAAAGGACATGACAAGAGATAAGGAAGGCCATTTCATAGTACTAAAGGGAGCAATCTAACAAAAAGAAATAATTCTGGTAAACATATAGGCACCCAATACAGAAGCACCTAAATACATAAAAAATACTCCTGGAGGATATCAAGGGATAGATTTACAGCAATACATAGTAGGGGACTTTAAAACCCTACTATCATCATTGGCTAAATCCTCTAAACAAAAATCAGAAAAGAAACAGCAATCCTAAATGACTCACTAAACCAGATAGAATTAACTGACATCTTCAGAAAATTTCAATCCAACACCACAGAATATACATTCTTCTCTAGTGCACATAGACCATATGTTGGGTCATAGGCAAAGTCTCTTCAAATTCAAAAAGAAAGAAATTATATCAAGCATCATCTCAGATAACAATGGCATAAAACTGGAAATCAACTATCATAAAAATAATCCAAAGAAATCAAACACATAGAGGCTAAACAGCATGCTATTAAACAATGACTGGGTAGCCAGAGAGATCAAAGAAGAAATAAAAAACATCATGGTAACAAATGACAATGAAAATGCAATAAACTAAAATCTATGGAACACAGTGAAAGCAGTCCTGAGAGGGAAGTTCATAGCTCTACAAGCCTACTGCAAAAAAACAAGAAACAATGGTAATCAATTACCTGACCCTATAACTCAAATAGTTAGAAAGAGAGCAACAAGAAAAGCCCAGTGTAAGCAGAAGGAAGAAAATAATAAAGATCAGAGCAGAGATAAATGACATAGAGACCAACGAAACAATTCAAAAGATCAATAAAACCAAGAGCTGGTTCTTTAAAAGGATAAACAAGATTGATGAACCTCTAGCCAGGCTCACCAAGAAGCAAAGAGAGAGGATTCCAATAAACAAAATCAGAAATGAAGGATGAGAAATAACAACAGACCTTACCAAAATACAAAGGATTGTTTAAAAATACTATGAACAACTCTATTACAACAAACTGGACAAAATGAAGGAAATGGGCATATTCCTAGAAAAATAGAACCATCCAAAACTCAATCAGGAAGAATATAAACATATCAATAGGCTAATCACTATGGAAGAAATTGAAGCAGCAATCAAAAAGCTTCCAGCAAACAAAAGCCCGGGATCAGATGGCTACATAGGAGAGTTTTACCAAACATTCAAGGAAGAATTAAAATCTATCCTCCTCAGACTATTACAAAAAATTCAAGAAGCAGTAACACTTCCAAGCACCTTCTATGAAGCCAGCATCACCCTAATACCAAAACAAGATAAAGAAAACACAATAAAAGAGAATTACAGGCCAATATCCCTCATGAACATAGATGCTGAAATCCTCAACAAAATTCTAACAGATCGGATCCAGCTGTACATCAGAAAGATCATACACCATGACCAAATAGGATTCATCCCAGGAATGCAAGGATGGTACAATATCCACAAATCAATAAACATGATACATGTTTATTTTGAGAGATAAAAATCAAATAGTCATATCAATTGATGCAGAAAAAGCATTTGACAAAATCCAACACCCTTTCTTGATAAAAACTCTCAGCAATGTGGGAATAGAAGAATCACACCTCAACATCAAAAAAGCCATATATAATAAACCCACAGCTAACATCATACTCAATGGACAAAAACTAAATCCATTTCCCCTAAGAACAGGAACAAGACAGGAATGCCCACTCTCACCTCTCCTATTCCACATAGTACTGGAAGTATTAGCCATTGCAATTAGATAAGAAGAAGAAATAAAAGGCATCCAAATTGAAAAAGAAGAAGTAAAGTGTCCTTATTTGCAGATGACATGATACTGTACATAAAAAACCTGAAAGACTCCATAAAAAAACTAATAGACTTAATAAATGAATTCTGCAATGTAGCAGGATACAAAATTAATGCCAAGAAATCTGTGGTATTTCTATACACTAATAGTGAAATTACAGAAAGAGAGACTAAAAAAGCAATCCCATTTCCCATCACACCAAAAAAATTAAGATACCTAAGAATAAACTTAACTAAGGAGGTAAAAGACCTATATGCAGAAAACTACAGGACACTGAAAAAAGAGATAGAGGAAGATGAAAACAGATGGAAGAGCATACCATGCTCATGGATTGGGAGAATCAACATCATTAAAATGTCCATACTACCCAAAGCAATCTATAGGTTCAATGCACTACCCATTAAAATACCAATGGCATAGTTCACAGACATAGAAAAAACTCTCCAAAGATTCATCTGAAATAAAACAAGACCCCAAATAGCCATAGCAATCCTGAGAAAGATAAACAAAGTAGGTGGGATTTCAATACCAGATTTCAAGCTGTATTACAAAGCCACTGTTCTCAAAACAGCCTGGTACTGGCACAAGAGCAGACATATAGACCAATGGAATAGAATAGAGAATCTAGATATCCACCCAAACCACTGTGTTCAATTAATATTTGACAAAGGAGGTATGAACATACAATGGAGTCAAGACAATCTCTTCAATAAATGGTGCTGGCAAAATTGGGCAAAGACATGCAAAAAAATGAAACTAGACTACGAACTTACATTATATACAAGAATTAACTCAAAATGGATACAGGACTTAAACATAAGATGGGAAACCATAAAAATACTAGAGAAATCCACAGGCAGCAAAATCTCAGACATATGCTGAAGGAACTTCTTCACTGATATTGCTCCAAGGGCAATGGAAGCTAAAAGAGAAAATAAACAAATGGGATTACATAAAAATAAAAAGCTTTTTTACAGCTAAAGAAACCATCAACAAAACAACAAGAAAACCCACTGTATGGGAGGACATATTTGCAAATGTTAGCACTGATAAAGGTTTAATCTCCAACATCTACAGGCAACTTTTGCAATTCAATAAAAGGAAGATAAATGATCCAATAGAAAAAATGGACAATGGATCTAAATAGAATCTTTTTGAAAGAAGAGAGAAGGAAGGCAAGAAACACATGAAAACATGCTCAAAATCACTAATTATCCGAAAGATGCAAATCAAAATGACAATGCAGTACCATCTCGCACCTGTCAGAATAGTAATCATCAACAAATCAACAAATGACAAGTATTGGTAAGAATGCAGAGAAAAAGGAACCCTCGTGCACTGCTGGTGGGAATGCAGACTGGTGCAGCCACTGTGGAGAACAGAAGGGAGTTTCCTCAAAAAACTGAAAATGGAACTTCCATTTGATCCAGTAATCCCACTCCCAGTAATCCCACTTCTATATGCTAAGAAACTAGAAACACCAATGAGAAAGGATTTATTCACCCCTATGTTCATAGCAGCACAATTTGAAAACAGCCTAGGTGCCCATCAGCAGATGAGTGGATCATAAATTGATGGTACATCTACACAATGGCATACTATGCTGACATAAAAAAGAAGGAATTATTTCCATTTGCCACAGCCTAGGTGGAACTGGAGAGTATTATGCTAAGTGAAATAAGCCAATGAAAGAGAAAAACCACATGATCTCACTCATTTGTGGATAATAAAGAACATTATAAACTAATGAACAAAAGGATAGATACAGAGGCAGTAAAGCATCAAAAAGACTGTCAAATTACAGCAGGAAGATTAAGGAGAGGTGGGGTAGATAAGAGATCAACCAAAGAACTTATATGCATGCATATAAGCATAACCAATGAACACAAGACACTGGGGGTTAGGATATGCCTGGGAGAGGGGGGGCAATGGAAGATATGTATACATGTAACACATTAATAAAAATTTTTTTTTTTAAATTTGGCTCACAGAAGAAATTTCATTTGTAGAACTGTTGATATTTCTTTCTGTTGACTAATGAGTTTGTCGACCACTGTTAGATATTCTGATTATCAGCTATGATAATGAAGTTAATGTTTTGTTGGCCACACACTAATGGTCTTCTATTATCAATATCAGCTTTGGTACATTTTTTCAGGCTACCTACAATAATAAAAGTATAATATGCTAATTAGACCAGACAGCTGAGCAACTTTCTGGATGTCATTCTGGATGTCCTTTCAAATAAAACTGTGGTCTGGGCCAAAGTAGAGGCAGTTAGGGGTGATCAGGCAGGCAGGCAGAGGTGGTTAGGGGGTATCAAGCAGGCAGGCAGATGAGTGGTTAGGAGCCTGTAGTCTTGGATTGTGAGAGGGATGTCTGACTGCTGGTTTAGGCCCAATCATGCTGCGGGGGTCCCAGATTGCAAGAGGGTGCAGGCTAGGCTGAGGGACCCCACTCCTGTGCCCAAATTTTGTGCACCAGGCCTCTAGTATCTATTATAAAGGAGCTATCTTGACAAATCCCTCCATGAACACCTCCCTAATAATTCCCCTGATAGAATTGTATATGGACCTAGTCTAGATGAGTATTCTAGATGAATATTATTTAAGTATAGGAATAGATGAAATTAACTGCCCAGAAGAAAACTTAGAACTTCTGGATAATAGTAGATACTTGTTTCCCTTCAGGTTCTTCCTTGTTAATATTAGACATTTTCTGTTCCTAATTAGTGTCACTGGTTTAATATTGATACTTTTGTTCCTGGTATGAAAATATTATATTATGTGCACACACACACACACAAAAAAAAAAAACACCCCACAACAGAACAAAAATTAAGACAAATAATAGCAAGAAGCTCTGGATCATGGTGGCTCAAAAATTAGAAATGATCCAGAATACTTTTTAACAAGGACATATAGGACCTGACTGACTCCCTTTACCTGCCTTTTATTTTGAATAATTCAACTTTGAATGCCATCTTAGGTTATGGTCTTGCCCCAATCCCATTGGTCCCCCTGTTCAGCAAGATAAATACTGACACTGAGATATCCTTGGAATAATCATCCTAGCACCGTGGGACACAACACTCCATTATCCAACCAAAAGGCTGGTCATTAATGCATCCTTTAGATTGATTTATGAACAAAGAGGGATGTGTGGGTGAAAGGGGCCACATGCTAACCTGACAAGCTAAGAGAAAGTTCAGTCTTGCTTATTCAAAGGCCTAAAGTAACCGCAAAGGATGGTCTGAAATTAAACTTTAATTAAAAGCAGTTATAGTAAGTAGTGACCTCTAGGCCAGTATCTTCTCTGATGAGGTCAATCTTTACCTTAACTGAGCTTATAATCCTTTTGCATCTATCATAATATATCATTAAAATGTCAGGGTAGCCTATAACTGCCCTTTATTCTGGACCCAGCAGGGCACAACCAAATGGGCTTGGGCACCCGGACATTGGCCGTGAATTCCTTCATTGTTATTGTTATTATGTTAATTGTTTAGTGTTAACTATCCTGTACCCACCTAGGTAAAAGAAGTATGTATCTATCATTTTACTTTTTATCTAATCCCAGAGGTTTCTCCTCTTTGCTCTCTGCTGCCTCCCTAATATATCATGAATGGATTTCATGTAATCCACTTATATCTTCTCCTTTGATTGTACTATATAAAAATAGGTAAAAAAACAGCCATTCCCAGGAGCATTATCCCAATCCGTTGATATTCTGCTTCCCGGCAATTTTCAACAGCTTGGCTGAAATAAACTTGGAGGTTTGAATATTTTTACGTTAATGGAATAGAATGCAGAATCTCAGAAGGAAGACAAGGAAGGATGGGTGGGTTGTAGTTAATCAAGCAAAAACCTTGAATACATATATGCATAACCCATGGACACAGACAAAAGGGTGCTGAAGCCTGGGGTGGGAAGGGAGATGGAAATGGGCTGGAGAAAGTCAATGGAAGCGGGGGAGGCGGGGAGAGAAGGAACATATGTAATACTTTCTAAAATGAAGAATTATAAAACAAAGAAAAAGAAAAAAAACAGAAGTAGAGGGAAAGTAATCATAAAGATTTGAGCATAAATAAATGATATAGAAACTTAAAAAAAAATCAAAGAAACCAAGAGCTAATTCTTTGAAAGGATAAGCAAGATCAATGAACTATTAGCCAGACTCATCAAGAAACAGAGGACTCAAATAAATAAAATCAAAAGTGAAAGCAGAGAACTAACAATTGACAACATAGAAATACAAAAAATTGTAAAGAAATAATGTGAACAACTATATGCCAACAAGCTGGACAATGAGCATAAAATTGACAAATTCCTAGAAAAATACAGTCTCCCAAAACTGAATCAGGAAGAAGCAGGTATTCTGAATAGGCCAATAAGAACTGAAAAAATAGAAGCAGTAATAATAATAATAATAATAATAATAATAATAATAAAATCCCAGCAAACAAAACCCCTTTCCAGACAGCTTCACAGGAGAGTTTTACTAAACATTCAAAGAACTAACACTTATGCTCCTCAAACTATTTCAAAAATCCAAGAGTAAGGAACACTTCCAATTCAAAAGCAGATAAAGACATCACAAAGAAAGAAAATTACAGGCCAATATGCCTAAAGAACATAGAGGCTAAACTCCTCAACAAAATATTAGCAAATTGCATCCAGCAATATGTTAAAAAGATCATACACCATGACTAAGTGGGATTTATTGAAGGGATGCAAAGCTGGTACAATATTTGCAAATCAATAAATGTGATATATCACGAAAGCAAATTGAAAGACAAAAATCACATGATCATATCAATAGTTGCAGAAAAAAACATTTGGAAAAATTCAACACCCATTTTTGATGTTAAAAAAATTAACAAAGTCATGAGAGAATCCAAGATGGTGGCATAGGTAAGCACCTACACTGCTGCCTTGCACAACAATTTCAAAACTACAACTAAAATCAGAACGGACAGCATCCAGAACCACAAGAAAGCTGGCTGAGTGGAAATTCTACAACTAGAAGGAAAGAGAGGGGCTCATGGAGACCCAGAGGAGCTGCAAAAAGCTGAGGTACAGAGATGCACACGTGGAGAGAGCGGGTGCTGGGGTACCTGGCTGGCTTTCTCTGGCAGGAGGGAGACAGAGACTCCCAACTGCATTGAGCCCCTGACCCTATGGCACTGAGCCCCAGGTCCAGGCGAGACTCATACAGGGGGCAGTTTGGACTGTGAAAAGGGAGAAGTGCACGGAAATTTAGGGGAGTTGCGAAAGGGCAGACGTCTGGTGGCACGCACTGCACTGCGCGCAGGGGACCGACTGCTGATTGTGCCACTGGCTTCCATGAGTGGGCGGGAGACAGAGCCTCCCAACTGCACCACGTCTAACTCCACCAAACCCCAGTTTCGGGTGAAACCCTGGGTACCTAGACTCATATGGTCCCAGAGTGCAGGGGAGCTGGAAAGCCAGTGGTCTAGAGGCAACACGTGTGCACATAGGGACCACTCCAGTGATTACTCAGAGTCATGTGAGACCCAGGGACCGTGGAGGGCGGAGCCAACTGGAAGGCAAGGCAGTCTGTTAAGCCCTGAGACTTCATCCATCCCAAGCTCAACAGAGAGGCTTTTGCAGTTTTGCAAGTCTTGTATCATAAGCTGAATCCAACATAGAAGTTCTCTTGGCATAGTGAAAATGAGGAGACAAAGGAAGAGATCACAAACAAAAGAAATGGAGGAAAACAAATGACTGAATATAGAGTTCAAAAACTCACTTACAAGGTTTTTCAAGAATATCCTAGAAAAGATAGACAAATTTAGCAAGACCCAAGAGGAGAGGAAAACAGACCAACTAGAGATGAAAAAGGACCAACTAGAAATTAAATATACACTGACTGAAATAAAAACTATTATACAGAAACCTAACAGCAAACTAGAGGAAGCAAGAATCAAGTCAAAAATTTGAAATATAAAAAATCAGAAAACTGGAAAAGCAAGAAGAAAAAAGAATCCAAAAATGTGAAGATAATGTAAGGCGCCTCTGGGACAGCTTCAAGCATACCAACATCAGAATTGTGGGGGTGCCAGAAGAAGAGAGAGAACAAGATACTGAAAACCTATTTGAAGAAATAATGACTGAAAACTTCCCAAATCTGGTGAAAGAAATAGACTTACAAGTCTAGGAAGGGCACAGAACTTCAAAGAAAAGGAATACAAAGAGTACCACATCAAGACACATCATAATTAAAGTACCAAGAGACAAAGAGAGAATATTGAAAGCAGCAAGAGAAAAACAGTTAATTACCTACAAGAGAGCACCCATACAATTGTCAGCTGATTTCTCAACAGAAACTATGCAAGCCAGATGGGAATGGCAAAAAATATTCAACGTGATGAATAGCAAGAATCTACAACCAAGAATACTCTATCCAGTAATGCTATCATTCAGAATTGAAGGGCAGATAAAGAGCTTCACAGATAAGAAGAAGCTAAAGGAGTTCATCAACTCCAAATCAGTATTATATGAAATGCTGAAAGGTACTCTTTAAGAAGAGGAAGAAGAAAAAGGTAAAAGATAAAAAATTATGAACAACAAATATATATCTGTCAACAAGTGAATCTATAAATTAAATGAATTAAAAATTTGATCAACAGAATAAACTAGTGAATATAAGGTAATCAGGAGCACAGAAAGGGAGCAGACTGATAATTCTCAGGGGGAAAGGGATAAGGGGGATGCAGGGAGAGACTGGAAAAAAATCATACACCTATGTATGAGGTCAATGGGGGGGAGGTAAGGATTGAGGGAGAGGTGGGATCCGGGTGGAGGGGAGCTATGGAGGGGAAAAAAGAGAAACAAATGTAATAATCTGAATAATAAAGATTTAATTAAAAATAAATAAATAAAATAAAATAATCAGCAAAGTGAAAATAGAGGAATTATCACTCAACATGATAAAGGCCATATATGACAAACCTACAGTGAACATCATACTTAACTGACAAATGCTAAAACCATTTCCCCTAAAAACAGGAATCAGATAGGGATGTTCACTTGAATCACTCTTATTCAACATAGTACTGGAATTTCTAGCCATGAAAAAAATAAAAGGCATTCAAATTGAAAAAGAGGAAATAAAACTCTCACTATTCCCAGATGACATGATATTGTACATTAAAAAAAAAACTAAAGATTCCACCAAAAGAACTATTAGATTTAATAAATGAATTAGCAATGTAGCAGAATACAAAATCAAAACCCAAATGTCAATGTTTTTTTAAAAATATTTTATTGATTTATTTTTATAGAGGAAAGGAGAGGAATAGAGAGTTAGAAACATCAATCAACTGCTTCCTGCACAATTCCTACTGGGGATGGGCCTGCAACCAAGGTACATGCCCTTGATAGGAATTGAACCTGGGACCCTTCAGCCCATAGGCTGATGCTCTATTCACTGAGCCAAACTGGTTTTGACTGTCACTGGTTTTTTAATACACCATGATAAATTATGAGAAAAGGAAACTAAACAAGCAATCCCTTTTTTAAAAAAAATTTTTATTGTGTTACATGTATACATATCTTCCCATTGCCTACCCCCTCCCTCCGCCCCCCTCCCAGGCATACCCCAACCTCCCAGTGTCTTGTGTTCATTAGTTATGCTTATATGCATGCATAAAAGTCTTTTGGTTGATCTCTTATCAACCCCACCTCTCCTTAATCTTTCTGCTGTAATTTGACAGCCTGTTTGATGCTTTACTGCCTCTGTAGTTATCCTTTTGTTCATCAGTTTATAATGTTCTTTATTATCAACAAGTGAGTGAGATTATGTGGTGTTTCTCCTTCATTGACTGGCTTATTTCACTTAGCATGAAGCTCTCCAGGTCCATCCAGGTTGCTGCAAATGGTAAGAATTCCTTCTTTTTATGGCAGCATAGTATTCCATTGTGTAGATGTACCATTGATTTCTGATGCACTCATCTGCTGACAGGCACTTAGGCTGTTTCCAAATTGTAGCTATTGTAAATTGTGCTGCTATGAACTTAGAGGTGCATATAACCTTTCTCATTGGTGTTTCTAGTTTCTTAGCATATATTACTAAGAGTGGGATTGCTGGGTCAAATGGGAGTTCCATTTTTAGTTTTTTGAGGAAACTCCATACTGTTCTCCACAGTGGCTGCACCAGTCTGCATTCCCATCAACAGTGCACGAGGGTTCCTTTTTCTCCGCATCCTCACCAACACTTGCCGTTTGTTGATTTGTTGATGATTGCCATTCTGACAGGTGTGAGATGGTATAGCATTGTCGTTTTGGATTGCATCTCGAATAATTAGTGACTTTGAGCATGTTTTCATGTGTCTCTTGGCCTTCCTTCTGTTGTCTTTTGAAAAGGTTCTATTTAGGTCCATTGCCCATTTTTTTATTGGATCATTTATCTTCCTTTTATTAAGTTGTATAAGTTGCCTGTAGATGTTGGAGATTAAATCTTTATCAGTGATAACATTTGCAAATATGTTCTCCCATACAGTGGGCTTTCTTATTGTTTTGTTGATGGTTTCTTTTGCTGTGCAAAAGCTTTTTATTTTGATGTAGTCCCATTTGTTTATTTTTTCTTAGCTTCCATTGCCCTTGGAGCAGTATCAGTGAAGAAGTTCCTTCAGCATATGTCTGAGATTTTGCTGCCTGTGGATTCCTCTAGTATTTTCATGGTTTCTCATCTAATGTTTAAGTCCTGTATTCATTTTGAGTTTATTTTTGTATTTGGTGTAAGTTGGTGGTCCAGTTTTATTTTTTTGCATGTATCTGTCCAATTTTCCCAATACCATTTATTGAAGAGGCTGTCTTGGCTCCATTGTATGTTCATGCCTCCTTTGTCAAATATTAATTAAGAATAGTGGCTTGGGTCGATATCTGCATTCTCTATTCTATTCCATTGGTCTATATGTCTGTTCTTATGCCAGTACCAGGATATTTTGAGAACAGTTGCTTTGTTATATAGCGTGAAATCTGGTATTGAGATCCCATCTACTTTATTCTTCTTTCTCAGGATTGCTGTGGCTATTCGCGGTCTTTTTTTGTTCCAGATAAATTTTGAAGAGTTCTTTCTAGGTCTGTGAAATACGTCGTTGGTGTTTTAATGGGTATTGCATTGAATCTATAGATTGCTTTGGGTAGTATGGACATTTTAATGATGTTGATTCTCCCAATCCATGAGCATGGTATGCTCTTCCAACTGTTTTCGTCTTCCTCTATCTGATTTTTTGGTGCCCTGTAGTTTTCTGCATATAGGTCTTTTATCTCCTTAGTTAGGTTTATTCCTATGTATCTTAATTTTTTTGGTGTGATGGGAAATGGGATTGCTTTTTTAGTCTCTCTTTCTGTAATTTCACTATTAGTGTATAGAAATACCACAGATTTCTTGGCATTAATTTTTTATCCTGCTACATTGCCAAATTCATTTATTAAGTCAATTAGTTTTTGGATGCAGTCTTTCGGGTTTTTATGTACAGTATCATGTCATCTGCAAATAGGCACAGCTTTACTTCTTCTTTTCCAAGATGGATGCCTTTTATTTCTTCTTCTTATCTAATTGCAATGGCTAATACTTCCAATACTATGCGGAACAGGAGAGCTGAGAGTGAGCATCCTGTCTTGTTCCTGTTCTTAGGGGAAAAGGTTTTACTGTTTGCCCATTGAGTATGATGTTAGCTGTGGGTTTATCATATATGGCTTTTTTAAAATTAATTCTTTATTATTCAGATTATTACATTTGTTTCTCTTTTTTCCCCTCCATAGCACCCCTCCACCCAGCTCCCACCCCTCCCTCTGCCCTTAGCTCCCTCCCATTGATCTCATCCATAGGTGTATGATTTTTGTACAGTCTTTCCCTGTACACCCCTCACCCCTTCCCCCCTGAGAATTATCAGTCCACACCCTTTCTGTGCTCCTGATTCTACTGATTCTATTATATTCACCAGTTTATTCTGTTGATCAAATTTTTAATTCACTTAATTTTTAGATTTACTTGTTGCTAGATATGTATTTGTTGTTCATAATTTTTTGGCTTTTACCTTTTTCTTCTTCCTCTTCTAAAAGAGTACCTTTCAGCATTTCATATAATACTGGTTTGGAGTTGATGAACTCCTTTAGCTTTTTCTTATCTGAGAAGCTCTTTATCTGCCCTTCAATTCTGAATGTTAGCTTTGCTGGATAGATTATTCTTGGTTGTAGGTTCTTGCTATTCATCACGTTGAATATTTCTTGCCACTCCTGTCTGGCCTGCATCGTTTCTGTTGAGAAATCAGCTGACAGTGTATGGGTGCTCCCTTGTAGGTAATAAACTGTTTTTCTCTTGCTGCTTTTAATATTCTCTCTTTCTCTTTTGCTCTTGGTATTTTAATTATGATGTGTCTTGGTGTGGTCCTCTTTGGATTCCTTTTATATAGGGTTCTGTGTGCTTCCTGGACTTGTAAGTCTATTTCTTTTACCAGATGTGGGAAGTTTTCAGTCATTATTTCTTTAAATAGGTTTTCAGTATCTTGCTCTCTCTCTTCTTTTGGCACCGCCACAATTCTGATGGTGGTGCGCTTAAAGCTGTCCCAGAGTCTCCTTACATTATGTTCACATTTTTGGATTCTTTTCTCTTCTTGCTTTTCCAGTTGAATGTTGTCTGCTTCTTTATATTTCAAATTTTTTACTTGATTCTTGCCTTTCTCTATTCTGCTGTTAGGACTATTGAGCTGTTTAGATTCTTCCTGATTGTGTTTTGGAAGGTGATATTTTTCTAGGAATATGTCCATGTCTTGCAGGTTATCCAATTTTTTGGAATAGAGTTGTTCATAGTATTTTTTAACAATCCTTTGTATTTCAGCGGGGTCTGTTATTTCTCCTCTTTCATTTCTGATTTTGTTTATTTGGGTCTTCTCTCTTTGCTTCTTGGTGAGCCTGGCTAGAGGTCCATCAATCTTTTTTATCCTTTCAAATAACCAGCTCTTGGTTTTGTTGATCTTTTGAATAGTTTCTTTGGTCTCCATGTTGTTTATTTCTGCTCTGATCTTTACTATTTCCTTCCTTCTGCATACATTGGGCTTTTCTTGTTGCTCTCTTTCTAGCTGTTTGAGTTGTAGGGTTAGGAAATTTATTACCATTGTTTCCTGTTTTTTGCAGTAGGCTTGTAGAGCTATGAACTTCCCTCTCAAGACTGCTTTCACGGTGTCCTATAAATTTTGTATTGTTTTGTTGTCATTGCCATTTGTTGCCATGATGTTTTTAAATTCTTCTTTGATCTCTCTGGTTACCCAGTCCTTGTTTAATACCATGTTGTTTAGTCTCCATGTGTTCGATTTATTTCTATTGTTTTTATTATAGTTGATTTCCAGTTTTATGCCAATGTGATCTAAGAAAATGCTTGATATGATTTCTATCTTCTTGAATTTGAAGAGACTTTTCCTATGACCCAAGATATAGTCTATCTTTGAAAATGATCATGTGCACTGGAGATGAATGTATATTCTGTGGCTTTGGGATGAAATGTTTTAAAGATGTCAATTAATTCGATCTGGTCTAGTGAGTCATTTAGGATTGATATTACTTTGCTGATTTTTTGTTTAGAGGATTTGTCCAGTGGTGACAGTAGGGTATTAAAGTCTCCTACTATGATTGTATTACTATCAATCTCTCCCTTAATATCCTCCAGGAGTTTTTTTATGTATTTAGGTGCTCCTATACTGGGTGTGTATATGTTTACCAGAGTTATTTCTTCTTGTTGGATTGTTCCCTTTAGTATTATGAAGTGGCCTTCTTTATCTCTTGTTATGTCCTTCACTTTGAGATCTAATTTGTTAGATATAAGTATTGCAACCCACCTTCTTTTCCATTTCCATTTGCCTGAAATACCATATTCCATCCCTTCACCCTCAATCTGTGTGCATCTCTTTTTCTGAGGTGGGTTTCTTCTAGACAGAAGATTATGGATCATGTTTTCTTATCCAATCAGTTACCCTATGTCTTTTGATTGGAGCATTTAATCCATTTACAATTAAAATTATTATTGATAGGTACTTATCTGTCTCCATTTTTAGTCTTTACCCCTGAGTCCTTCTTTGCTTCCTATTTCTTTTTTTTTTTACAGCAGACCCTTTAATATTTCTTGCATTGCTGGTTTGGTAGTAATATATTCCCTTAGTCCTTTTTTGTCTGGGAAGCTCCTGATTTCACCTTCAATTTTGATTGACAGCCTTGCTGGGTACAGTAATATTCTTGGATTCATACACTTCCTTTGCATGACTTTGTATATTTCATTCCATTCTCTTCTGGCCTGATGAGTTTCCGTTGAGAAATCAGTCACTATTCTTATGGGGGTTTCTTTGTAGGTAACTTTCTGTTTCTCTCTTGCTGCTTTTAAGATTCTTACTTTGTCATTGGTGTTTGCCAATTTAATTATAATATGCCTTGGTGTCGGTTTGTTGGGGTTCATTTTGCTTGGGACTCTGTGAGCTTCTTGGATTTGTGTGGGTTTTTTCTTTCCTATATTGGGGAAGTTTTCTGTCATTATTTCGTCAAACAGGTTTTCTATTCCTTGCTCAGTTTCCACTGTTTCTGGAACCCCAATTATGCAGATGTTGTTTTGTTTCGTGTTATCCCAAAGTTCCTTTAGGCTCTCCTCTTGCTTTTTAATTTTTTTTTCTAGAAGCTGGTCTACTTGAGAGTATTTTTTCCTACCTTGTCTTCTAGCTCACTGATGCAGTCCTCTGCTTCTTCTAGTCTACTTTTGATGTTTTCTATTGAGTTCTTTATAGCAGTGATGTCATTTTTCATTTTTTCTTGATTATTCTGCATTTTTTCTTGCTTCGTTATCATTTCCTCTTGGCTCTTCTTCATTTCGTCTTGGCTCTTACTCACATTATAGATTTTGTTTTCTAGTCTTTTCAGCCACCTTATGACCATTTTTCTGAATTCTTTCTCTGGCAGGTCTATTTTTTCTTCTATTTCCTTTACTTCCTTTTATGATGGTACCTGCTTTTCAGTCATATGCAGGCTGTTTCTTCATCTGCCCATCGTGTTTCTTCCCTGGGGGTCTGGTTATGTAGTTCTCTCTCCTATGTTGATTTAAAGGCACAAACTACAACATGACCAGGTACAACACACAAGGGTCTTATCCCAGGATAAATCTGACCTTTCCTTGTGGCTTGTGGAGCTCCTCTGAGTCTGAATGTCTGCGTCAATTGGAGAGCGGTCCCTGGCTGTTCGGTGGGTGCTGCACCTGTTGCTTTTCAGACTGCCACAGAAATCAGTTCCCCCTCAGGTCCTGAAGTAATTTGAAGTCAGGTCTCTTGACTCTCTGCATGTGATCTTGGTAAAGCATCAAACTTCCTCTCAAACTCTGAAGTGCAAATCCTAGAAAAATATGAAGTCCAGTCTTCCTTCAAATGCTTTATTTCTTGATGTGCCCTGGAATTCCCAAAGGATTGTTATTCTTTTTCTTTCTTTTATTGTTTTTTTCTCTCCTCACCCATTAAACTGGACTCAGGTAGGTCCCATTGCCCTGCAGCAGATCAGTTCTCCTGGACCCAGCTGCTTGCTATTTATAACATCCAGCGGTGAAAGACAGAAGGGAGGCTGGTAACTGTAGAACCAGAAACTCATAGACCAGAGCTCCTCTGAGTGAAAGCCAGTTTTGTTTGTCCAAGTAATCCCATTTAACATTGCAAAAAAAATTAAAATTAAAATACTTAGAAATAAAGTATTTTAAAATAAAATAAAGTATTTTAACCAAGGAGATAAAAGACTATCTATAGAAAACTATAGGGTGTTGAAAAAAGAGATAGCAGGAGAAACCAAGATGGCAGCATATGTGAAAACCTAAACTGCTGCCTCACACAACAATTACAACTAAAAGGCAGAATGGACACCATCTAGAACCACAAGAAAGCCAGTTGAGTGAAAATTCTACAATTAGAAGTAAAGAGAAGGACTCATGAAGTCTGAGAGGAGATGTAAAAAGCTGAAGTACAGAAACACGTTCCTGGAGAGGACGGGTGAAGGAGGGTCTGGCTAGCTTCCTCTAGCGGGAGAGAGACAGAAAATCCTAACTTCACTGAACCCCACTTCTGACTGCATTGAACCTTAGTTCCAAGCAAGACTCATATGGGGGAGTCTGGACTGTTTTGAAAAGGAAGAAGTGCATGGAAGCTTAGAGGAGACATGAAAGGCAGAGGTCTGGGGGCATGTGAAAGTGCGCACACTGAGGGCTGACTGCTAATTGTGCTGCTGGCTTTCTCTAGCAGGAGGAAAACAGAATCTCCCAACAGCACTGAAATCCAGGATCATCTGCACTGAACCCCAGTTTCGGGCGAGACCCTGGCAACCCAGAATCATACGGGTCCCTAGAGCACACGGAAACTCAGAGGAACTGGAAAGGCAGAGGTCTGGAAGCAAGTTCGCATGCACAGACACAGCTGATCCTCACAACCAATTTGCTTGGAGGTCAATACCCCCAGTGATACCAAAAACAATAAAGAATTAACTACAGCAAGACTGTACACACAGTTCACAAAGCGGTGCACCAAGAGTGTCCACCTCAGGTAACTGAGGAGGCAGAGCTACTGGGCCATATAGGACACCTAACACACAAAGCTACTCTACCAACTCAGAGAAGCAGCAAAATATGTGGAGACAAAGGAACAGGTCACAATTGAAAGAAATTGAGGAAAACAAACAACTGGATATAGAGTTCAAAACCACAGTTGTAAGGTTTTTTAAGAATTTCCTAGAAAAAAATGGATAAATTTTGTGAGACCCAAGAGGAGCTGATAAAGGACCAACTAGAAATTAAATATACACTGACTGAAATAAAAAATATTATACAGAGACCTAATAGAAGACTAGAGGAATGCAAGAATCAAGTCAAAGATTTTAAATACAAAGAAGCAAAAAAAACACTCCACTGAAAAAGAAAAATGAAAAATGAATTAAAAAATGTGAAGATAGTGTAAGGAGTCTCTGGGACAACCTCAACTGGACCGACATCAGAATTATGGGGGTGCCAGAAGAAGAGAGAGAGCAAGATACTGAACACCTATTTGAAGAAATAATGACTGAAAATTTTCCCCAATTGGTAAAAGAAATAGACTTACAAGTCCAGGAAGCACAGAACCCCAAACAAAAGGAATCCAAAGAGCACCACACCAAGACACAGCATAATTAAAATACTAAGAGCAAAAGAGAGAATATTAAAAACAGCAAGAGAAAAACAGTTCATTACCTACAAGGGAGCACCTATAAGACTGTCAGCTGATTTCTCAAAAGAAATGATGCAGGCCAGACGGGAGTGGCAAGAAATATTCAAAGTGATGAATAGCAAGAACCTACAACCAAGATTACTCTACCCAGCAAAGCTATCATTCAGAATTGAAGGGCAGATAAAGAGTTTCAGAGATTAAAAAAAAAAAAACACTAAAGGAGTTCATCAACATGAAACCATATTATATGAAATGCTGAAAGGTATTCTTTAAGCAGAGGAAGAAGAAGAAAACAGTAAAAATTATGAACATAAAAATTATGAACGACAAATACATATCTATCAACAAGTGAATATAATAGAATTAGGGTCATAGAAAGGGAGTGACTGATAATTCTCAGGGGAGAAAAGGTGAGGGGGTGCAGGGAGAGATTGGAAAAAAATCTTATACCTATGGATGAGGACAATATGGGGGAGGTAAGGGCAGAGGGTGGGGTGGGAGCCAGGTGGAGGGGAGCTATGGGGGGAAGAAAAGAGGAACAATTGTAATCTGAACAAGAAAGATTTATTTAAATAAAAGAGAGAGCAGAAGATAAAAACAAGTAGAAGAATATACTGTGTTCATGGATTGGTAGAATCGACATCATTAAAATATCCATACTACCCAAAACAATCTACTGATTAAATGAAATCCCTATTAAAATACCAACAGCGTATTTCACAGATATAGAACAACTACTCCAAAAACTTATATGGAACAAAAATAGATGCCAAATAGCTCAACAATGATAAGAAAGAAGAGTTGGAGAAATCACAATACTAGATTTCAAGTTATACTACAAAGCCACTGTAATCAAAACAGCCTGGTACTGGCAGAAGAATGGCATATAGATAAATGGAAGAGCACAGAGAACCCAGAAATAGTCCCAAGCCATTAAGTTCAATTAATATTTGACAAAGGAGGCAAGAACCTACAGTGGAATCAAGACAGGCTCTTTAATAAATGATATTGGGAAAATTGGAAAGACACATGCAAAAAAATGAAACTAGAACACAAACTTACACCATACACAAGAATAAACTCAGGATGGCTAAAAGGCTTAAATGGAAATCATGCAAACATAAATTTAGAAGAAACCATGGGCAGAAAAAATCTTAGACATCTCTTGTGGCAATACTTTTATAGAAACATCTTCTAGGGCAAAGGAAACTGAGGAGAAAATTAACAAATGGGATTATATCAAAATAAAATGCTTGTGCACAGCAAAAGAAACCATCAACAAATGAAAAGAGGTCCACTGTATGAGAACAATTGGTAAAAGAAATAGACTTAGAAGTCCAGGATTTAATAGACTTACAAGTCATTATTTCTTCAAATAGGTTTTCAATTGGCAATGATACATATTATAAAGGATTTATATCTCAAATATATAAGGAACTCATACTATTCATAAAAAAGGAATACAAGTAATCCAATTTTAAAATGGGCAAAGGACCTAAGTAGATATTTCTCCAAAGTGGATATATAGATGGCCAAGAGATATAAGAAAAAATGCTCAATGTCACTAATCATCAGAGATAAGCAAATAAAATGACAATGAGGTATCATCAACTCACACCTGTCAGACTGTCTACCATCAACAAATAACAAGTGCTGGTGAGCATGTGGAAAAAAGGAAACCCTATTACACTGCTGGTGGGAATTCAGACTGGTGCAGCCATTGTGGAAAACAGTATGGAGTTTCCTCAAAAAATTAAATATGGAACTGCCATTTAACCCGGTGATCCAATTTCTAGGAATATATCCTAAGGAACCCAAAGCACCAAAAAGAAAGAATGTATGCACCCCTATGTTCATAGCAGCACAATTACAATAGCTAAGATCTGGAAGCAGCCCAAGTGTCCATCAATAGATGAGAGGATAAAAAAGACGTGGTACATTTATACCATGGAATACTATGCAGCAGTAACAAAGAAGAATCTCTTACCCTTTGAGACAGCATGGTGGGTCCTGGAGAGTATCATGCTGAGTGAAATAAGTCCCTCAGAGAAAGACAAGTATGACATGATGTCACTCATATGTGGAACGTAAATAACAAAATAAACTGATAAACAAAGTGAATCCAGAGACTTGGAAACATGGAGCAGAGAGCAGAATATCAGAGGGAAGGCAGGGTAGAGTGGGTGGGTGGGAGGTTATATGCATATATGCATGGCCCACGGACACAGAAAAAGCTAAAGGAGTTCATCAACACCAAACCAGTATTATATGAAATGCTGAAAGGTACTCTTTAGGAAGAGGAAAAAGTAAAAGGTAAAGATGAAAATCATGAACAACAAATACATATCTATCAACAAGTGAATCTAAAAAGTGAATTAAAAATCTGATGAACAGAATAAACTGGTGAATATAATAGAATCGGGAAAGGGGTGAGGAAGTATAGGGAAAGACTGGACAATAATCATACACCTATGGATAAGGACAATGTGGGGGGAGATAAGGTAGAGAGAGGGGTGGGAGTAGGTGGAGGGGAGCTATGGGGGAAAAAAACAAATGTAATAATCTGAACAATAAAGATTTAATAAATTAAAAAATACTTTAATGCTATTAATAATTGGAAGAGGCTTAAATCCTATTTGTGTCAGATTACATGATATTATAGATTTTTAGTAATACATTAGTTCCCATACTTTTACAATATAATGTATAATTATAGATATATGTGAAATATTATATATTCAATTATATATAATTAATGTTATACATTATATAATGAAATGTATAGATGATTAATATTGTCTTATATTTTTATATTATCACATTTATATTTATATCTTATTTCATATATTATAATTATGCATGTATAAGGTGATATATTACATATGAAGTTATGTATAATTTATTATACAATACTATATTATGTTTTTGGATAGATTAATGTAGCTTGTGATTATATTATTACATATATACTCTTAAGAAAAAACATGCAAATTGACTGTACCTCTGCTGCACCCAAGAGCCACGCCCAGCAGCCAATCAGGAACAAGTATGCAAATTAGCCCAACCAAGTTGGCTGCTGCCACAGAGCAAGCAGGAAGGTTGAGTTTCCCCGGCAATGGAGGAAGCCAAGCTTCCCGCACAGTCTGGCCAGCCCTGGCCTCTGCTCAAGGCTACAAATTTTCAATTATAGAAGATAAATAAATTCCGACAAAAATGGCAGCAGCCACAGAGCTGGAGAGAGCAGGAGGCTAGAATTGCCCCTGGCGATGGAGGAAGCCAAGCTTCCTGGCCTTTCCTGGCCTCTGCTCAAGGCTACAAAGTTTCAGTTATAGAAGATAAATAAATCCACAGCCACTGTGGAAAGAAGTTTGAAGTTACCTCAAAAAATTAAAAATGAGCCTTCACTACTCGTTTGACTCAGTGAATAGAGCATCGGCCTGCAGACTTAAAGATCCCAGGTTTGATTCCAGTGAAGGGCACATGCCCAGGTTGCAGGCTCAGTTCCCTGTAGGGGGCCTCCATGAGGCAGCCAAGCAATGATAGTCTTTTGTCATTGATGTTTCTATCTCTTTCTCCCTCTCCCATCTCTGAAATCAATGCAAATATATTTAAAAAATGAAATTGCCTTATGACCTAATATTTCCACATCTGGGAATATATCCAAAGAAACTCAAAACACTACTTCAAAAGAATATATGCACCTCTATGTTCATCGCAGCATTATTTACAATAACCAACATGGGAAGCAGCCCAAGGGTGCATCAGTAGATGAGTGGATGACAAAGCTGGACATTTACACAATGGAATACTACTCAACCACAAAAAAAGGAAAGCTTACCCTTTGCAACACCAGGGTGTGACCTGCAGAGTATTGTGTATATATGTGAAATAAGCCAGTCAGAGAAAGACAAACACCATATGATTTCACTTATATGTGGAATCTAATGAACAAAATACACTAACAATCAAAATGGAAACCGACTCATAGATACAGAACAGACTGATAGCTGTCAGAGAAAAAGAAAATTACTGGGCTGGGTGAAAAGATGACGGCATTAAGAATGAGACAAATACCTCAGAGGCACAACACATGATGGAGAGTGGGGGGAGGTTGGAGAGGGTAAAGGTGGATAAAGGATGATGGAAGAAGACTTGACTTGGGGTAGTGAACACACAATATAGTATGCAGATGATGTATTTTAGAATTTTACACGTGAAGGCTATATTTTATTAGCCAATGTCATGCCAATAAATTCAGCTAAAACTTAGAAAATAAAAATGAAGATATACAAAAGAAAAATGGACACAATTGCTTATTTTGAGGGCATGGAAAGACACTGAGTCTCAAAACTCATTTGAATTAAAACTCTCACAATGCAGGTGTGGGTTTCAGAAGATGCTCTGAATTATACTTGCAGAAACCCTCGTCTTGATTGGAAATGTGAGTTAATTGTATGTCCAAATTTAAAACTCCTAATGGAAAAAAAGTAAGTGACTTGTAAATTCAACACTTATTTGAGTGAGTGAGAAACAAATTCTTTCTTTTTTGTAGAGAAAGAAATACAAGACTGAGCTTTTCCTTTCAACACAGAAAAGAGGTTTCTCCAGGGGGAACCTTGAGTGCATGAGCTCACATTGTTCCAAGTACACACCAGGGACTCCTCTGGTTTTTCCACTACTGTTACTACTTATAAGTAAAGGCTTTGTCCTGGCCAGTGTGGCTCAGTTGGTTGGGTTTCATCTCATGCACAGAAAGTCACTGGTTCCGTTCCTGGTCAGGGCACTTGCCTGGATTTCAGCCTTGATGCCCAGTGGGAAGTGTGTTGGAGGCAGCCGATCAATGTTTCTCTCTCCCACCCCTGCTTTTCTCTCTCTCTCCCTCTCCTTTCCTCTCACTCTTTCAATAAGAGAAAGAAAGAGAGAGAGAGAAAGAAAGAAGTTAAAATTAATTAATAATTAAGACAATTGATAAGGTATTACAATACTTTCATTTACTAAAGAAACTATTATAAGAATATTCCCATTTCTATTTGATAATGAAGTATTTACACTTGTGTATGAAAGCAGTAATGGAATTCTATTTGGGGTAATTTCTCAACTGGTTGTACAGTGAGCTATCATTTTAGAGTTGAAGGCTTCATACTTTGTTATCATAAACTGTTATTTGGTATTAACTTGTGTAACCCGAAGCGTTTTCAATTTGCTGTTACAAATTAAGGGAAGGTCTCTTCTCCTTTGTGAAAAACAGCTTTTACACTTGAACTCTTATTCCTGGAGATGAATAACAACTATCCTGGCTGTTCCAGTGACTGTGATTCTATTTCTGGGAAGGCAAAAAACTTTTTTTCCCATTTTTAAATTAATGTATTAAATGTGTACATATCTTCCCATTGCACCCCTCCACCCCACTCTCATACATGCCCTTACCCCCCAGTGTCTTTCGTCAATTGGTTATGCTTATATGCATGCATACAAATCCTTCAGATGACCTCTTATCTACCCCATCTCTTCCTAACCTTCCCGCTGTAATTTGACAGTCTGTTTGATGCTTTACTGCCCCTGTATTTATCTTTTTATTCATCAGTTTATAATGTTCTTTACTACCCATAAATGTGTGAGATCATGTGGTATTTTTCTTTCATTGACTGGCTTATTTCACTTAGCATAATGCTTTTCAGTTTCATCCAGGTTGCTGCAAATGGTAAGAATCTCTTCTTTGTTATGGCAACATAGTATTCCATTGTGTAGATGTACCATCAATTTCTGATCCACTCATTTGCTGATGGGCACTTTGGCTGTTTCCAAATTGTATCTATTGTAAATTGTGCTGCTATGAACATAGGGGTACAAATATCCTTTCTCATTGGTGTTTCTAGTTTCTTAGCATATATTCTTAAGAGTGGGATTACTGGTCAAATGGGAGTTCCATTTTTAGATTTTTGAGGAAACTCCATACTGTTCTCCACAGTGGCTGCACCAGTCTGCATTCCCACCAGCAATATACAAGGGTTCCTTTTTCTCCGCATCCTCGCCAACATTTGTCGTTTGTTGATTTGTTGATGATTGCCATTCTGACAGGTGTAAGATGGTACCGCACTGTTGTGATTTGCATCTCTCGGATGTGATTTTGAGCATGTTTTCCTGTGTATCTTGGCTTCCTTCTGTCTTCTTTCCAAAAGATTCTATTTAGGTCAGTTGCACATTTTATTATTGGATCATTTATCATCCTTTTATTAAGTTGTATAAGTTGCCTGTAGATGTTAGAGATTAAACCTCTATCAGTGATAACATTTGCAAATATGTTCTCCCATACAGTGGGCTTTCTTGTTGATAGTTCCTTTTGCTGTGCAAAAGCTTTTCATTTTGATGTAGTCCCATTTGTTTATTTTTTCTTTAGCTTCCATTGCCCTTGGAGCAGTATCAGTAAAGAAGTTCCTTCAGCGTATGTCTGAGATTTTGCTGACTGTGGATTCCTCTAGTATTTTTATGGTTTCCCATCTTATGTTTAAGTCCTGTATCCATTCTGAGTTTATTTTTGTGTATGGTGTAAGTTGGTGGTCTAGTTTCATTTTATTGCATTTCAATTTTGCCAGCACTATTTATTGAAGAGACTGTCTTGACTCCATTGTATGTTCATGCCTCCTTTGTCAAATATTAATTGAGCATAGTGGTTTGGGTCGGTATCTGGACTGTCTATTCTATTCCATTGGTCTATATGTCTGTTCTTGTGCCAGAACCAGGCTGTTTTGAGAATAGTGGCTTTGTAATACAGCTTGAAATCTGGTATTGAGATCCCACCTACTTTGTTCATCTTTCTAAGGATTGTTGTGGCTATTTGGGGTCTTTTTTTATTCCAGATGAATTTTTGGAGAGTTCTTTCTGGATCTGTGAAATATGCCATTGGTATTTTAATGGGGAGTGCATTGAATCTATAGATTGCTTTGGGTAGTATGGACATTTTAATAATGTTGATTCTCCCAATCCATGAACATGGTATATTCTTCCATCTGTTTTCGTCTTCCTCTATTTCTTTTTTCAGTGTTCTATCCCCCGAAAATAAGACCTACTTCCAGTTTTGCCTCCCTGTAATATAAGGCATCCCCCCGAAAATAAGACCTCCATGGAATATAAGGCCCCCGAAGCCACCGACAAGGCATCTGACTCCTGATTTAAAGAGACCTCACACTGCCTGAACAGCTCTGGCTGCACTGCAGCCAATCAGTGAGCTGGTTTGTGATGACAACTACTACTGTACCATATACAGGTAATAAATTTCCTTTTTTTTTTTTTTTTGGTTCAACAATAAATGTGTACCATATTCTTCTTCTGGAAAAATAAGACATCCCCTGAAAATAAGATCTAGCGCATCTTTGGGAGCAAAATTTAATATAAGACACTCTTATTTTCAGGGAAACAGGGTAGTTTTCTGCGTATAAGTCTTTTACTTCCTTAGTTAAGTTTTTCCTAGGTATCTTAATTTTTTTTGGTGTAATAGTAAATGGGATTGCTCTTTTAGTCTCTGGTGTATAGAAATGCCATAGATTTCTTGGCATTAATGTTGTATCCTATACATTGCCAAATTCATTTATTAAGTCTATTAATTATTTGATGGAGTGTTTCAGGTTTTTTATGTACAATATCATGTCATCTGCAAATAAGGACACTTTACTTCTTCTTTTCCAATTTGGATGCCTTTTATTTCTTCTTCTTGTCTCATTGCAATGGCTAATACTTCCAGTACTATGTGGAACAAGAGTTGTGAGAGTGGGCATTCCTGTTTTGTTCCTGTTCTAGGGGAAATGGTTTTAGTTTTTGCCCATTGAGTATGATGTTAGCTGTGGGTTTTTCATAGTTAGCTTTTATTATGTTGAGGTTTGATCCTTCTATTCCCATGTTGCTGAGAGTTTTTATCAAGAAAGGGTGTTGAATTTTGTCAAATGCTTTTTCTGCATCAATTGATATGACTATTTGATTTTTATCTCTCAGTTTGTTTATGTGATGTATCATGTTTATAGATTTGCCATTTTTAAGATTCTTACTTTGTCGTTGGTGTTTGCCAATTTAATTATAATGTGCCTTGGCGTCAGTCTTTTGAGATTCATTTTGCTTGGAACTCTGTGAGCTTCTTGGATTTGTGTGGTTTTTCTTCCCTATATCAGGAAAGTTTTCTGTCCTTATTTCTTCAAACAGGTTTTCTATTCCTTGCTTAGTTTACTCTCCTTCTGGAACCCTTAATATGCAAATGTTGTTGTGTGTGTTTTTTCATGTTGTCCCAAAGTTCCCTTAGGCTTTCCTCCTGCTTTTTTTTTCTTTTTTCTGTTTCTAGAAGCTGCTCTACTTTCCTACTTTGTCTTCTAGATCGCTGATGTGGTCCTCTGCTTCTTATAGCATACTCTTGATACTTTCTATTGAGTTTTTTTTTATAGCAGTGATGTCATTTTTCATTTCTTCTGGGTTCTTCTTCATTTCCTCTTGGTTCTTACTCATATTGTTGAATTTGCCTTTCATTCTTTTCAGCCACCTTAGGACCATTTCTCAGAATTCTTTCTCTGGCAGGTTGCTTGCCTTCATTTTGTTTACTTTCTTTTCTGGTGATGCCTGCTTTTCTTTCATATGAGGGCTGTTTCTTTGTCTGCCCATGGTCTCGCTTCTCCAGGTGTCTGGTTATATAGTTCTCTTTCTCCTAGTTGATTTAAATGCACAAAATACAACATAACCAGGTACAATGCAAAAGGCACTGAACAGAAATGTATTCGTGATATTAATAATCACAAATAAAGGTGACCACCAAAGAGAGGCAAATTAGGGGATAAGGGAGGAAAGAAAAAAAAAGGAGTGCCAAAATGAAAATGGGAGAAGGAAAAAATAGTAAGAAAGAAAAGAAAGAGAATAAAAAAGAAAAAGGGAAAGAAACTATATATATGGGGAGAAAACTCCAATAGAACATCCACTAATCCCAACAAATGCCAGCAATGAGATTAATACAAACTACAAACAACTAATGTAAATTGAGATGAGGGAAAACAGAATAAAAAAAACAAAAACAAAAAATAAGCAAAACAATCTCACAAAAAAGCATAAAAAATAAATATGATCAACAATCAAGCAAACAACAACAAAAGGACAGGGAGAAAAGTAATTTTTTGGATAGTGAAGACAGAGAAGAGAGAGGTGGGAATGGACTTGGAGCAGGGTATTGGAAATTAGATATATAAGTAGGGTAAAATTTTAACAGGGGGTAAAAAGAAAGAATAGGGAAAATCTAAAGCAGGAAAGGGGTAAGAGAAACAGGACAACAAAAGGAGAAAAGTTAGGAAGAGAGTGATGGCATAAAGGTAGAGTTGAGATAGAGTAAAATGATGCTAAAGGAAAAATGAAATTAGAATGTAGAACACTAATCCCAAAGTAAAATAAAGAGAAAATAAAATGACACTTAAAAAATAAAAGGTAAAATAGTAGCAGTAATAATGGTGATTGGAAATAAAAATGTAAGCAATTAAAAAGGTAAAATCAATTGAGGAAAAAAGAACAAAAGTTTCTTAAGTAAAAGATGAAAAAATAAAATAAAAACGTAGAATGTGCAGTAGTGAAGGTCATTCACTTCCCCTATTGTTCTCTTTGGCACGCCTGTTTTCCAGTCAGGACAGTATTGCAGTTTCCTGCATTCCTCTGCGCCTCGGTGTTGTAAACCAGTCCTGATTTTTAATAAGGCAGTGTGTCTTAATTTCTTTATTTCTTTATTTGTGATTACACAAGGGTCAATTTGTGACTCAGCCCCTGGGTGGCATTGTTTCTGGATTGACCTCTAAGACTATAGGTCCTCTCTAGCCTGTGCTTAGATCCTGCTTTCCCTGTGGCACTCAATACCAATTTGTGGGAGTAGGCTGCCCCAGAGCTGGTTATCCGATGGTCATTGTCCGTTCTGATCCCCAGGTTCCAGAATAACAAATTTCTCCTGCAGTCTTTCAGAGTGTCCCCAACTGGGTGATCCTATGTATTGGGTTTAGCAATTAGAAGCAATGATCTGAAGAGGAAAAGGTGCAAGTGAGCAAACTCTGGAGCTGCATGCAAGTCTGCACAATCCTCCTTTCCCCCCTCGTGTCCAAGCCGGTTGTTCTGGGAGGGAATCCAGCAGCAGTGGGGGCTGCCTGGTCAGGAGACCCCCACACAGCAGTCCTTAATATAGTTGTCCCTTAACTCACCAACAAACACTCCTCATGTGACCCTCAGCTGTTCTTTCTGTCTGCTCCGGGACAAGGCTCGGGTAACATCCATCTATTTTGCTGCCATTTTATTTTTTCTCTCGAAATCGGAAGGCAAAAAACTTGAGTTTTGCCTTAAAACTTTCTGTCTGATTTCTCTGTCATATACCTGTTGACCATTTCTCTCTCTTCTTTCACCATTATTTTTTCCAAAATATATTTTATTGATTTTTTACAGATAGGAAGGGAGAGGGATAGAGAGTTAGAAACATTGATGAGAGAGAGACATCAATCAGCTGCCTCTTGCACACCGCCTACTGGATGTGCCCGCAACCAAGATACATGCCCTTGACCAGAATCAAACCTGGGACCTTTCAGTCTGCAGGCTGATGCTCTATCCACGGTCTCGGCTCTTTCACCATTTTTATTTAGACTCCCAGCAACACCCATACCAGCCAACTGCTCCACTCTCCTCCTCCCCCACTCCACAGTATTATTTTGGAATATGACATTATTTTGTTTCTGTGTGTACACCTAAAAGATCACAAGCCCCTAAAAATATAACTAAAATTTCCCAATCATGCATAAAATGTTACCATAAATTACACATAAAATATTAACACTAATATTTTAAAAGTAGTATCAAGTTTACTGTTCAGATTTTCCTGAGGATTTTATACTTTTCTAAATTGTTGGTTGTTCATATCAGAATCCCAAATAGGTTGTATTTTGAAGTATGCAATCAGCAAAATCTAAAATGTTCTAGCGAACAAACAACCCAGTTCTTTCAACAGCTAAATTGTAAGGGAGATTTTAAAAAAATAGAAAGGAGAAAACATACAAATTAAAAAGATTTAAAAGACATATAAGCCAAATGCAGCATATGGGCCCCACCCAACCCGGATCTCCTATATTTTCACCTGAACACTTTATTGTTTACCTTTCACAAGCTATTTATTTCCCCCATCTTGATTGAGGTATCACTGACAATTATAAAAATGTGTATGTTTACATTGTACAACTTGATGCTTTGATATATGTACACATTGTGAAGACATCACCACAATCAGGCTGATTAACACATCACCTCACATGGTTACCATATTTTTTTTCTTTCTGGCAACAACACTTTAAGATCTACTTTCAACCAAAGAACTTATATGCATATATACATAACCAGTGGACACAGACAATAGTGTGGTGAAGGCCTGTGGTTGGTAAGGGGCTGGAAAGAAGGGAGTAAAGGGGAAGAAATTGGGGGAACTTGTAATAGTGTCAACAATTTTTAAAAAATACCTCTCTTAGCAAAATTCAAGTCTACAATAGTGTAACTATAGTCACATCGCTGTACACTAAATCTACAAGACTTACTCATTTGCATAACTAAAACTTGACCTCTTGAATGATATCTGTCCTTCCCTCCTCATCCTAACCCCTGGCAACCACCATTGTAATTCTTTGCTTCTATGAGATTGACTATTTTAGATTCCACATATAAGAAAGTCCATGCATCCTGGCACAAGAACAGACACACAGACCAATGGAATAGAATAGAGAATGCAGATATCAATCCAAACCACTATGCTCAATTAATATTTGACAAGGAGGCATGAATATACAATGGAATCTCTTCAGTAAATGGTGTTGGAAAAATTGGACAGATACATGCAAAAAAATGAAACTAGACCACCAACTCACACCATTCACAAAAATAAACTCAAAATGGATACAGGACTTAAACATTAGATGAGAAACCATAAAAATACTAGAGGAATCCAAAGGTAGCAAAATCTCAGACATATGCTGAAGGAACTTCTTCACTGATACTGCTCCAAGGGTAATGGAAGCTAAAGAGAAAATAAACAAATGGGACTACATTAAAATAAAAAGCTTTTGCACAGCAAAAGAAACCATTAACAAAACAACAAGAAAGCTCACTGTATGGGAGAACATATTTGCAAATGTTATCACTGATAAAGGTTTAATCTCCAACATCTACAGTCAATTTATACAACTTAACAAAAGGAAGATAAATGATCCAATAAAAAAATGGACAACTGACCTGAATAGAATGGCAATCATCAACAAATCAACAAACGACAAATGTTGGCGAGGATGTGTAGAAAAAGGAACCCTCATGCGCTGCTGGTGGAAATGCAGATTGGTGCAGCCACTGTGGAGAACAGTATGGAGT
This sequence comes from Lasiurus cinereus, assembly GCA_011751065.1. Lineage (NCBI taxonomy): Eukaryota > Metazoa > Chordata > Mammalia > Chiroptera > Vespertilionidae > Lasiurus > Lasiurus cinereus. The sequence goes on from JAAGEH010000006.1 coordinate 1,256,376, forward strand.
TTCCTCAAAAAACTAAAAATGGAACTCCCATTTGACCCAGCAATCCCACTCTTAGGAATATATGCTAAGAAACTAGAAACACCAATCAGAAAGGACTTATGCACCCGTATGTTCATAGCAGCACAATTTACAATAGCTAAGATTTGGAAACAGCCCATCAGTAGATGAGTGGATCAGAAATCGATGGTACATCTATACAATGGAATTCTATGCTGCCATAAAAAAGAAGGAATTCTTACCATTTGCAGCAACCTGGATGGAACTGGAGAGCATTATGCTAAGTGAAATAAGCCATTCAATGAAAGAAAAATACCACATGATCTCACTCATTTGTGGATAATAAAGAACATTATAAACTGATGAACAAAAAGATAGATACAAAGGCAGTAAAGCATCAAACAGACTGTCAAATTACAGCAGGCAGGTTAGGGAGAGGTATCTTTACTGATACTGCTCCAAGGGCAATGGGGTAGATAAGAGATCATCTGAAGGACTTGTATGCATGCATATAAGCATAACCAATGAACAGAAGACCCTGAGGGGTTAGGGTATGTATGAGAGTGGGCGGGAGGGGGGGCAATGTGAAGATATGTATACATGTAATACATTAATTAATAAATTTAAAAAAAAAGAAAGTCCATGCATAATTGCCTTTCTCTACCTGGCTTATTTTATTTAGCATGATGTCATCATCTTCATCCATATAATCATAAACAGCACTACTTTCTTTTTTTGAAAGACACAATTATATTCCATTGTAAGTTTATGCAGCATTTTAAAAATCCATTTCTTCTTAGACAGATAGAGGTTGTTTCCATATCTCAGCTATTTTGAATAATGCTGCAGTGAACATGGGGGTACAGAAACCTCTTCAAGATCTTCATTACATTTTCTTTGGATATATAACCAGAAGTGAGATTGCTGGACCACATGGCACTTTTTTAATTTTTTGAGGAACTGCCATACCCTTTTCTAAAGAGGCTATAGCAACTACAGTCCCACCAAAAGTGTAAAAGGGTTTTCTACTCTCTACAGACTTACCAACAGTGATTTCTTGCCTTTTTTATAATAGCCATTCTAACAGGTGTGAGGTGATGTCTCATTGTGGTTTTGATTTGCATTTCCCTAATAATTAGTGAAGTTGAGCATCTTTTCATATAACTGTTGATCATTTGTTTATATTCTTTTTTCTTTTAATCCTCACTCGAGGATATGTTCATTGATTTTGAGAGAGAGAGAGAGAGAGAGAGAGAGAGAGAGAGAGAGAGACATCAATTTATGTGAGAAACATTGATTAGTTGCCTCTCATATGCACCCTAATTGGGAATCAAACTGCAACCCTTTGGTGTATGGGATGATGCTTCAAGCAAGTGAACCACCCAGCCAGGGACTGTCTGTCTTCTCTTGAGCAAATCTATTCAGGTCCATCATATTTTATAATCAGGTTATTTGGTATTTTGGCTGTGTTCCTTATACAGGCATACATAATTTTGTTGTGATTTGCTCAGTTTTTGCCACATTTTGGTAATTCTCATAATAGTTCCAACTTTTCACTATTATTATAGTTGGTTCAGTGATCTGTGATCAGAGATCTTTGAGAAATCATTGGTGAAAGGAAGAATCAATTGATGTGGCAACCTCATTGTTGTCTTATTTTAAAAATTGCCAAAGCCACCCCAATCTTCTGCAACCCCTCTCATCTGTCAGCTGGCATCGTCATCAAGGCAAAACCCTCTACCAGCAAGAAAGATTACAACTCACTGAAGGTTCGGGTGATGGTTAGCATTTTTAGTAATAAAATGCTTGATTTGGGGAGAAAGGATGGGAGTGGGCTGGAAGGGGTTAATGAGGGTAGGGAAGGAGGACCTATGTAATACTTAAAACAATAAAGGTTTTTTTTTTTTAAAGAGTAGAAATAAAATGCTTGATTTTAAAATCAAGGTATGTATATTGGTTTTTAAAGCCATAATGCTATTGTCCATGGCTTAGTATAACACAACCTTCATATGCACAGGGAACCAAAAGAATCAGCTTGATTTGCTTTATTTTGATAAGCCCTTTATTGCAGTGTCCTGAAACCAAAACCGAGTGGCTCTGAGGTCTGCCTGTACTTTTTGGTTAATAACCCCTTATCAGATTTATGATTTGCACACATACTCTCCCACCCTATGGGTTGCCTTTGTCTCTGTTGATTGTTTCTGTTGCTATGCAGAAGTTTTCTCATTGGATGCAATCCCGTTTATTGATTTTTGCTATACTCTACTGTTTGATTACTATCACTTTGTCATACATTTTGAAATCAGAAAGTGTGATGCCTCTAGTTTTGTTCTTCTTATTCAAGATTGTGTTGGCTATTTGGAGTCTTTTCTCATTCCACATTAATTTTAGGATTTTTAAAATAATTAACAACTTTGGAATTTTGATAGAGGTTGCATTGAATCTATAGGTAATTTTGGGTAGAATTGACATTTTAATAATATAAGTTATTCCAGTCCATGAACATGGATGTCTTTCCATTTATCTGAGTTAGCTTCCTTCATCAATGTTTTATAATTTTTAGTGTACTAGTGTTTCTCTTCTTTGGTTTAGTTTTAGTTCTGAACATTTTATTCTTTTTGTTGCTATGTGAATGGGATTGTTTTCTTAAATTCCTTTTTGAAAAACTTGTTATTTGTGTATAGAAATGTGACTGATTTTTTAATCCTGCAACCTTATTTAATTCATTTATTAGTTCTAACAATTTTATTATTTGAGTCTTTTGAGCTTTTAATATGTGATAATGTCATTTGCAAACAGAGATAATTTTACTTATTATTTTCCAATTGAATGCCTTATATTTATTTTTCTTGCCCAATTGCTCTGGCTACAACTTGCAGTAAGTACTATGCTAAATAAAAGTAGCAGGAGTGCCTTGGCCAGTTTTTCTCAGTGGTTAGAGTGTCAGCCCATGGACCAAAAAGTTGTGGATTGGATTCCTGATCTGGACCCTGCCTATTTGTTGTTAAGTTCCTCAGCCCTGGTCTGGGTGCATACGGAAAGTGACAATTGATGTGTCTCTCTCATGTCAATGTTTCTCTCTCCCCTCCCCCTTAACTTCTTTCCCTTCCATCTCTCTCTTTCTTGCTTTTATTCTCTCTAGAAATAAATGGGAAAAAATATCCTTGGATGAGGATTTAAACAAAAGTGGCAGGAGAGAGTATCCTTGCCTTGTACCAGACCTTAGAAGAAAAGCTCTTAATTTTATTCCATTGATTATGATGTTAGCTTTGCCTTTTCATATATGACTTTTTGGTGTTGAGTAAATTTCCTTCTATAGCTATTTTGTTCAGAGTGTTGTTGTTTTTTTATTTAAGAGAAGAAGGAAGAGAGAGAGATAAAAACATCAATGGTGAGAGAGAATCATTGATTGGCTGCTTCCTGCATACCTTACACTGGGGATCTAGCCCAGGATTCAAAACATGACTTCCTGGTTCATAGGTCAACAGTCAATCACTGAGCAATACCGGCCAGGCAAGACTTTTCTTTTAAATCATGAATGGATGTTAAATTTTGCCTCAAGTGAGTTACTCATGTGATTTTTATCCTTCATTTTGTTAATGGGGCATATCACATTGATTGACTTGCATGTATTCACCATGCTTGCATCTCAGGGGTAAATCCCATTGGGTGATGATGTGAGATCCTTTTAATTGCTATAACATTTGCTTTGTTGGAATTTTACTGAGGAATTTTGTATCTATGTTCATCAGGAATATTGGTCTATAGTTTACTTGTTTGAAGTATATTTATTTATTTATTTATTTACTTATTTTGTATCAGGGTGATACTAGCTAGCCTCATGCAATAAACTTGGAAGTGTTGCCTCTTCTATTATTTTGGAAGAGTTTAACTAGGATTGGCATTAATTTGTCTTTATATGCTTCATGGATTTTACCCCATGCAGCCTTCTGGTCCTGGACTTTTCTTTGTTGGGGGTTCTGGCTACTAATCAATCTGCTTATTTATCATTGGTCTATTCAATTTCTCCTTCTATTTCTCCTTCATTTTTTTAAATCCTCAACCAAGGATATGATTTTATTGATTTTAGAAAGAGAAACACTAATGTGTGAGAGAAGCATCAGTTGGCTCCCTTCCACATGTGCTCCGAATGGGAATCGAATCTACAACACAGGTATGATTGGGAATCAAACCTGCAACCTCTTGGTGTATGGAACAATGCTCCAATGAACTGAGCCCCCAGCCAGAGCTCTACTTCTTGATTCAGTTTTGGTAGGTTGTATGTTTATAGGGATTTAGCTATTTCTTCTAGGTTACCCAATTCAACTGTTCATATCATCTCTTATGGTCCTTTTCCCCCCCGAGTCATCTATTGTAATGTTTCCTCTTTCATTTCTGATGTTTGAAATTTGAGTATTTCTTTTTTCCTTAGGGTAGCTAAGGTTTGTATATTGTTTATCTTTTCAAAAAAGCAATTCCTGCCGAAATCGGCTCAGTGGATAGAGTGTTGGCCTGTGGGCTGAGAGGTCCCAGGTTCGATTCTGGTCAAGGGCATGTGTCCTGGTTGCAGGCACATCCCCAGGGCGGGGTGTGCAGGAGGCGGCTCATCAATGTCTCTCTCTCATAATGTTTCTAACTCCCTATTCCTCTCCCTTCCTCTCTGTAAAAAATCAATAAAATATATTTTTTTAAAAAAGCAATTCCTTCTTATTTCCTATTGTGTTTCTATGTTCTATTTGATTCATTTCTACTTTATCTTTTTTTTTTCTTTTGCTAACTTTAGGCTTGATTTATTCTTCTTCTAAGTTTTTAACTTGTAACATTAGGTTGTCTATTTGAGACCTTACCTTTTTTAGTGTAGGTTTTGTCACTATAATCTTTTCTCTTAATATTGCTTTTGTTGCATCCTGTAAGTTTTGGCATACTATATTTAATTTTTGTTTGTCTCAAGATATGTTTTAGATGTCCTTTTAATTTCCTCTTTGACCAAATAGTTATTTAAGAATGTGTTATTGAGTTTCCACATATTTATGAATGTTCTCATTTTCTTAGTTATTATTTCTAGTTTCATTCCATGGGAATCATTTGATGGGACAGATACTTGGAATGATTTTGATCTCTTAAATTTTTAGGACTTGTTTTGTGACCTAATGTGTTATTTCTCCTGAGGATGTTTCATGTGTACATGAAAAGAATGTATATTCTTCTACTGAGTAGAAAGTTCCGTCTATTTGTTAGATCTACTTGGTCTATAATGTTGTTCAAGTCAGCCATTTATTTTTTTTCTTTCTGGACATTCTATACATTATTGAAAGGCTATTGATTTTTGCATGTTGATCATATAAACCTACACTTTACTGAATTCTCATTTTTTAGTAATTATTTTTCTGTGGCTATTTTGGGGGCATTATGGTATTTAGTGGTATCATTTGCAGTAAAGGATGGTTCTACTTCCTCCTTTCCTGATCTCTGATTGCTCTCTTTTGTCTAATTGAATTGGCTTCTATGTTTGATACAGTAAGTAGTATGGAGATATGAGGCACCTCTGTCTTTTTTGTTTCTTATTTCTGAACTTAGTGGGAAAGTTTTTAGAGGTTCATTAAGTAAAATTTTGGTTATTGGAGAAAAAATAGTTTATGTACATATGTTATATATGTATATGCATTGTACTATTCAAATTATATATAGAGAGAGATAGATATGTGTTAAATATAGTATACATACACTGAGTGGTATTATGCATTCAGAGATTATTATGATCTCTGAATGCATAATAATCTAGCCCCTTAGTGTATATCCTATATAATAAAAAACTAATATGCAAATTGTTCCCTCAACCAGGAGTTCGACCAGCAGGCAGGTCAGCCAACGGCCCATGTCCCCTCACCCTAGCCAGGCTGGCTGGACCCCACCCATGCACGAATTCATGGACTGGACCTCATATATATTACATACATCGAGTGGCCAGATTATTATGTGTTCAGAGATCATTATAATCTGGCCACTCAGTGTATATGTTATATAGTCATTAATGACACTCTCATTAATTACATTGTTATTGATTTCCTAAAAATATAAATGGGTATTAAATTTTGGCAAAATTTAATTTTGCTAATATTGAACCAACCTTGAATTCAAAGGATATATCTCATCTAGGCATAACATGTAATTTTTAAAACTAATATTGTATTCTGCTTTCTTGAATTTACAGATTTTCATATTGATATTCATAAGTGACATTAGTTTATCATTTTACTCTGAGATGCAATCTTTGACATGGTTTAGAGTCATTGTTATACAGTGGTACCTTGAGATACGAATGCCCTAACATACGAGATTTTTGACATACGAGCCATTGAGCGAGCGATTTTTGCTTTGAAATATGAGCAACAGTTGAGATACAAGTAATTGTGTGAATTAGCCAACTGCACACGACCCACCACTTTACCGTGACTCGAGCATCTCATAGTTTCCCACACCTCAAGGTTACAGAACGAATTAAACTCGTATCTCGAGGTACCACTGTACTTCATAAAAATAATTTTGAAGTTTTCCTTTGGTTCTACTCTGGAATAATTTAACTAATATTATAATTATTTGATCTTAAAAGATTTGGTAGACAGAGAAACCAAGATGGCGGTATAGGTAAATACCTAAACTGCTGCCTCACACAACAATATCAAAACTACAACTAAAAGACAAAATGAACACCATCCAGAACCACAGGAAAGCTGGCTGAGTGGAAATTCTACAACTAGAAGGAAAGAGGAGAAAGCACATTGTGAATCAGAGGAACTGCAAAAGGCTGAGGTACAGAGACGTGGGGGCGCGTGAAGAGGATGGGCAGATGAGTTCACAGGTGGCTGAGTGCACAGCTGGCTTTCTAAAATGGGAGGGAGATGGAAGATACTGACTGCGCTAAAATCCAGTTCTGGGCAAGATACTGGGAACCCAGACTCATTCAGGGAGAAACTAGACTGTCTGGCAGCAGATGAAATTCAAGGGCAGCTCTGTCTCAGAGGTGCTTACAGCTATTATCAAGGAAAATTGAGAACCAGGGGCCTCATAGGGAAGGGCTGATGGGAAGCCAAGGCTCTCTGCTCAGCCCTGAGGCTCAGCCCCATACAAGCTGAGCACAGAGGGTTTTGAAATTTTGCAAGTCTTGTCCCACAAGGGTGTCTGCAGTACAAAAGTTCTCCCAGTGTAGACACAGCTGATCCTCACAGTCAATTGGCCTGGAGGTCAATTCCTCCCAGTGATACCAACAACACTCAAGACTTAACTAAAACAAGGTTGTACACAAAGCCCACAAAGGGGTGCACCAAAAGTGTCCACCTCAGGTAACTGGAGAGGCTGAGATACTATGCCCAATAGGACACCTAGCACACAAAGCTATTCTACAAACTCAGAAAACCAGCAAAAATGCGGAGACAAAGAAAGAGATCACAAACAAGAGAAATGGAGGAAAGCAAGCGACTGGATATAGAGTTCAAACCCATGGTTATAAGGTTTTTCAATAATTTTCTAGAAAAGATGGATAAATTTAGTGAGACTCAAGAAGAGATGAAAAAGGACCAAGTACAAATTAAACATACACTGACTGAAATAAAAAAATATTATACAGAGATCTAACAGCAGACGAGAGGAAAGCAAGAATCAAGTCAAAAATTTGAAATACAAAGAAGCAGAAAACACTCAACTGAAAAAGTAAAAAGAAAAAGGAATCCAAAAATGTGAAGATAGCGTAAGGAGCCTCTGGAACAACTTCAAGCGTACCAATTATGGGGGTGCCAGAAGAAGAGAGAGAGCAAGATACTGAAAACCTATTTGAAGAAATAATGACTGAAAACTTCCCCTACCTGGTGAAAGAAATAGACTTACAAGTTCAGGAAGTGCACAGAACCCCAAACAAAAGGAATCCAAAGAGGACCACACCAAGACACATCATAATTAAAATGCCAAGAGCAAAAGACAAAGAGAGAATATTAAAAGCAGCAAGAGAAAAACAGTTCATTACCTACAAGGGAGCACCCATTTGATTGTCAGCTGATTTCTCAACAGAAACTATGCAGGCCAGATGGGAGTGGCAAGAAATATTCAAAGTGATGAATAGCAAGAACCTTCAACCAAGATGACTCTACCCAGCAAAGCTATCACTCAGAATTGAAGGGCAGATTAAGAGCTTCACAGATAAGAAAACGTTAAAGGAGTTCATCAACACCAAACCAGTGTTATATAAAATGCTGAAAGGTATTCTTCAAGAAGAGAACGAAGAAAAAAATAAAGATAAAAATTATGAATAATACAAATCTATCTTACACCTGTCAGAATGGCAATCATCAACAAATCAACAAACGACAAGTGTTGGCGAGGATGCGGAGAATAAGGAACTCTTGTGCACTGTTGGTGGGAATGCAGACTGGTGCAGCCACTGTGGAGAACAGTATGGAGTTTCCTCAAAAAACTAAAAATGGATCTCCCATTTGACCCTGCAATCCCACTCTTAGGAATTTATCCTAAGAAATCACAAACACCAATCAGAAAGGATTTATGCACCCCTATGTTCATAGCAGCACAATTTACAATAGCTACAATTTCGAACCAGCCTAGGTGCCCGTCAACAGATGAGTGCATCAGAAATCAATGGTACATCTACACAATGGAATTCTATGCTGCCATTAAAAAGAAGGAATTCTTACCATTTGCAGCAACCTGGATGGAACTGAAGAGCCTTATGCTTAGTGAAATAAGCCAGTCTATGAAGGAGAAGCACCACATGATCTGACTCATTTGTGGATAATAAAGAACATTGTAAACTGATGAACAAAAGGATAGATACAGAGGCAGTAAAACATCAAACAGACTGTCAAATTATAGCAGGAAGATTAAGGAGAGGTAGGGTAGATAAGAGATCAATCAGAGAATCCAAGATGGCGGCATAGGTAAACACCTACACTGCTGCCTCGCACAACAATTTCAAAACTACAACTAAAAGACAGAACGGACATCATCCAGAACCACAGGAAAGCTGGCTGAGTAGAAATTCTACAACTAGAAGGAAAGAGAGGGACTCACAGAGACCCAGAGGAGCTGCAAAAAGCTGAGGTACCGAGACGCGCCCATGCAGAAAGCGGGTGGCCTGAGAACCTGGCTGGCTTTCTACGGCAGGAGGGAAACGGAGACTCCCAATGGCATTGAACCCCTTATTCTATGACACTAAACCCCAGATCCAGCTGAAACTCATACGGGGGGAGTTTGGACTGTGAAAAGGGAGAAGTGCACGGAAATTTAGGGGAGTCGCAAAAGATCAGACGTCTAGTGGCGCAGGAGACAGACCCTCCCAATTGTGCGGAGACGCGCGAGGAGAGAGCGGGTGCCGGAGTACCTGGCTGGCTTTCTCTGGCGGGAGGGAGATGGAGACTCTCAAAGGCATTGAACCCCTGGTCCTGCGACACTAAACCCCAGATCCAGCCGAAACTCATACGGGGGGAGTTTGGACTGTGAAAAGGGAGAAGTGCACGGAAATTTAGGGGAGTTGCAAAGGATCGGAGGTCTGGTTGCACACAGCACCATGCGGAGGACAGATTGCTGATTGTGCCACTGGCTTTCGCGAGTGGGCGGGAGACAGACCCTCCCAACTGTGCCACTTCTGACTCCACTGAGCCCCTGTTTTGGGCGAAGCCCTGGAGACCTAGACTCGTGTGGTCCTGGTTCGCAGGGGAGCCGGAAAGGCAGCGGTTAGAGGCACTGCGGGTGCGCGCACAAGGACCGCTCCAGCCATTACCCAGTCACGTGAGACTCAGGGGCCTTGGAGGGCGGGGCAGACTGGAAGGCAAGGCGGTCCCTTAAGCCCTGAGACTCCACCCCTCCCAAGCTCAACAGAGGCTTCTGCGGCTGAATCCAGCACAGAAGTTTCCCCAGCACAGTGAAAATGCCGAGACAAGGGAAGGGATTACAAGCAAAAGAAATGGAGGAAAAAAACGACTGGATATAGAGTTCAAAACCACGCTTATAAGGTTTTTCAAGAATATGCTAGAAAAGATGGATAAATTTAGTGAGACCCAAGAGGAGATGATAAATACACTGACTGAAATAAAAACTATTATACAGAGTACTAACAGCAGACTAGAGAAAGGCAAGAATCAAGTCAAAAATTTGAAATATAAAGAAGCAGAAAACATTCAACTGGAAAAGCAAGAAGAGAAAAGAATCCAAAAATGTGAACATAATGTAAGGAGCCTCTGGGACAGCTTCAAGCGTACCAACATCAGAATAGTGGGGGTGCCAGAAGAAGAGAGAGAGCAAGATACTGAAAACCTGTTTAAAGAAATAATGACTGAAAACTTCCCACATCTGGTAAAAGAAATAGACTTACAAGTCCAGGAAGCACACAGAACCCCAAATAAAAGAAATCCAAAGAGGACCACATCAAGACACATCATAATTAAAATGCCAAGAGCAAAAGAGAAAGAGAGAATATTAAAAGCAGCAAGAGAAAAACAGTTTATTACCTACAAGGGAGCACCCATACGACTGTCAGCTGATTTCTCAACAGAAACGATGCAGGCCAGACGGGAGTGGCAAGAAATATTCAACGTGATGAACAACAAGAACCTACAACCAAGAATAATCTATCCAGCAAAGCTATCATTCAGAATTGAAGGGCAGATAAAGACCTTCACAGAGAAGAAAAAGCTAAAGGAGTTCATCAACTCCAAACCAGTATTATATGAAACGCTGAAAGGTACTCTTTTAGAAGAGGAAGAAGAAAAAGGTAAAAGACAAAAAAATTATGAACAACAAATACACATCTATCAACAAGTGAATCTAAAAATTAAGTGAATTAAAAATCTGATCAACAGAATAAACTGGTGAATAGAATAGAATCAGGAGCACAGAAAGGGAGTAGACTGATAATTCTCAGGAGGACAAAAATCATAAAGCATCAAACAGACTGTGAAATTATAGCAGAAAGATTAAAGTTAGGTGAGGTAAATAAGTGATCAATCAAAGGACTTGTATGCATGCTTATAAACATAACCAATGATCACAGACACTGGGGGTCGGGGTACGCCTGGAAGGGAGGGGGGGCAATGGGGAGATATGTATAAAAAATTAATAAAAATTAATTAAAAAAAAAAAACCAGAAAACACTCCAAGAAGAGAAAAGAATCCAAAAATGTGAAGATAATGTAAGGAGCCTCTGGGACAGCTTCAAGTGTACCAACATCATAATTGTAGGGGTGCCAGAGGAAGAGAGAGAGCAAGATACTGAAATCCTATTTAAAGAAATAATGACTGAAAACTTCCCACATCTGGTAAAAGAAATAGACTTACAAGTCCAAGAAGCACACAGAACCCCATATTAAAGGAATCCAAAGAGGACTACACCAAGACACATCATAATTAAAATACCAAGAGCAAAAGACAAAGAGAGAATATTAAAAGCAGCAAGAGAAAAACAATTAATTACCTACAAGGGAGCACCCATACAACTGTCAGCTGATTTCTCAACAGAAACGATGCAGGTCAGATGGGAGTGGCAAAAAATATTCACCGTGATGAATAGCAAGAACCTACAACCAAGAATAATCTATCCAGCAAAGCTATCATTCAGAATTGAAGGGCAGATAAGGAGCTTCACAGAGAAGAAAAAAGGTAAAGGAGTTCATCAACTCCAAACCAGTATTATATGAAATGCTGAAAGGTATTCTTTTAGAAGAGGAAGAAGAAAAAGGTAAAAGACAGAAAATTATGAACAACACATACATATCTATCAACAAGTAAATCTAAAAATTATGTGAATTAAAAATTTGATCAACAGAATAAACTGGTGAATATAATAGAATCAGGAGCACAGAAAGGGAGTGGACTGATAATTCTAAGGGGGAAAGGGGTGAGGGGATTGCAGGGAGAGACTGGACAAAAATCATACACCTATGGATGAGATCAACAGGAGGGAGGTAAGGGTAGAGGGAAGGGTGGGAGCCAGATGGAGGGGTGCTATGGAGGGGAAAAAGTGAAACAAATGTAATAATCTGAATAATAAAGATTTAATTTAAAAAAAATAATAAAAAATAATTAAAACTGAAAAAAAACAATTAAAAATAGACTAAAGGAAAAATTAATAATAATAAAAAGAGATCAATCAAAGGTCTTGTATGCATGCATATAAGCATAACCAATGAACATAGACACTGGGGGGTTGGGGTATGCCTGGGAGGTGGGGGGGCAACGGGGAGATATGTATACATGTAACACAATAAAAAAAATTAAAAATTACATAAAATAAATAAATACAAATCTATCAACAAGTGAACCTAAAAATCATCAAGTGAATTAAAAATCTGATGAATAGAATAAACTGGTGAATATAATAGAATCAGGGGCCTAGAAAAGGAGTGAACTGACAAGTCTCAGAGGGAAAGGGGTGTGGAAGGTGTGTTGGATGTGGGAAGAGACTGGACAAAAATCGTACACGTATGGTTGAGGACAGTGTTGGGGAGGTAAGGGCAGAAGTGGTGTGAAAATTGGGTGGAGGGGAGCTTTAGCAGGGGAAAAGGGAAACAATTGTAATAAGCTGAACAATAAAGATTTATTAAATAATAAAAGATTTGGTAGAATCCCCTGTAAAACTATGTGGACCTGGTGCCTTTTTCTTTTTTCTCATTAAAAACTTGAAAATATAATATACATATTGAAACTGTACAAATTATAGATGTGTTATTGTTCAATGAATGTTCTCAAAGGAATATGCTTATTTCATAATCTAAATGCTGATGAAGCAGACACTTGCATCCAGAATCTGCTTTAGGCTTCTTCCCAGCTTCCCACTCCAAAATACCTGGAGCCATTTTATCTCGCTGCTCTCTAATTATGCTCTGTATTTTTTTATTTAGAAACTTGGATTCAATTTTAATAAACAGTATTTATCTGGACAATTATCTATTTCATGTAGGCTTTCAAATTGACTTACATGAATTATACAAATTAGACTCTCATGATTTGAAAGTTTTTTATCTGTTATCTTCCATAATCCTTACTAACTATAGGCAGTGCACATATCTTTCTGGATATCCTTTCAAGATCTAAGTGATAAATCCGAGTGTGTGTGTGTGTGTGTGTGTGTGTGTGTGTGTGTGTGTATTAGTGCTATTGAATAGGCTTTTTTTTTTTTTTGTCAGTCTAGCTAACTGTGTATCTATCCATATACCAATTTATCTTGCTATCTGGTGGAGAGAAGGAAGAGCATCTACAAAGCATTTGCATTCCTGCTATAGGAAAGAGTTGACTGAGCTGTCCTTTTCCTCATCTTTTTGCTTTGGGCTAATGACATGATACCATCTTATAGTCTTGAGAAAGAAGCCAAAAGACTTGTAGAGGCATTGGTGCTGCCACTGATGAGCTGCTGAAATAACACCACGAACCACCTACCTGTAGAATGCTTGGTGAGTGAGATAGAAGCCTCTATGTCACTCCAAGTAAATATTCTGTTATCTGCAGCTGAACACATACCTAATTGATATAGAGAATGAAATAGGTAAAACCAGAAAAGTTTACTCATGTATAGAATATGACTGTTTGAACACAGGAAAATTATGGTAGAAACCCTGAATTACTCAACCACAGAATAACAATTACCTGGTAGCAATTACTCAAATTAAATGATGATTGCAATGGCCTTTTAGTGTAACCATTGTTGAAAAAATAATATGCCTGAATTATTCACAGTGTTTTAGATGCAATTTACCTTTTTCATTTTTGTGCAGTGCAGTGTAAACTTGAGTACATCTTGTAGAGATGTTAAGTGTACATTCTCATAGAGTTTCAAAATGATTGAGATAATCCACATCAAGGGCCTGGGACAGTTCTAGGCACATAGTAAAGTGCTCCAGATCAGACCAGCAGGGCAGGGTAGTTGGGGGCGAGATCATACCAGCAGGGGAGGACTGTTGGGGCAACCCAGCTGGTAGGGAAGGGTCGTTGGAGTGCAACCATGCCAGCAGAGGAGGGCAGTTGGAGATGAGATCAGACCAGCAGGGGAGGGCTGTTGGGGGCGACCAGGCCTGCAGTGGAGGACAGTTGGGGGTGCAACCAGGCTGGCAGAGGAGGGCAGTTGGGGATGAGATCAGACCAGCAGGGGAAGGGAGTTGGGGGTGAACTGATCTTCAGGGAAGGACTGTTGGGGGCAACCAGGTCGGCAGGGGAGGGCCATTGGGGGCGACCAGGTTGGCAGGGGAAGGCATTTGGGGACCAGATCAGACCAGCAGGGCAGGGCAATTGGGCAAACACAACAATTTTTATGTGGACTGAATATTTCAGAGAAACCTTTGAGAAGGTTTATGGAAATAGTATGTTTGGTACTTTTTGTGCCCTCCTAAAGGTTCATTTTGCTTGATGTTTAATGCTTGATTTGGTTGGGATTAATTTGATTTGGGAAACAGGAAATGGATTTTTGGCCTGAATTGCAAAATCAATTTGGTTAATGTTCCATTAGGCCAGTTTCAGAAATGTGAACAGTTGATGGCTGAACCTGGGGGCAGTCTCAGGTGCAATGCTTGATGCTGTGGCTCCCACCCATCTGGACAATCACACAATGGGTGACCACATGCTTAAGGGATGATCCTGGGGATGAAGTACTAGGGAACCCAAGTGGACCTTAGGTCCAAGCACCAACCCACCATGGCTTCATGGGGCTCATGAATATGGACAACCACTCCCTGCCAACAATGGCACAAGTTTTATTCGCGTTTCATTTATGACTGAGGTTCCATGTTCACACCAATGTTATTTGTGTATTTAAGTAAATTGCTTGTTCATGTACTTTGCTCATTTTTGTGATGAGTTTGCTCATTAATTCTTAAGAGCTTTTTGCTTATTAGGGAAATTAACCCTTTGTTACAGATTTTTATGCAGACCCCACCCCCATTCACATTTTATTATATGTGATTTTAATTTTTGTAGTCTCCTTCCTCCCTTTTCTCCCTCCCCCACTTAGGGCTTTTGGATCCTAGGTCGTGTTTAGAGTTATAATCTAGAAACCAAGATTTTAATAGTAAAAATAGCCATTTTTAAAGTATCTTTTTATATTTAAACATGTAACTGATGCATTTGTATATGGAATGAGGTAGGGATCCACCTTAACAATTTCCCCAATGGCTAGCTAGTTGATTTAATAACAAATCTATTTGATAGCTCTTTGGGGAGATTCTGGGTCAACAGACACACTGGAGTATAAGTTAGTAGAACCTTTGGATAGGACAGCAAAGATCAAAGTGTAGAATTATTGATGGGCCTAATGGTTTTTATGGGGCATGGGTTTGGGAGGAGGATGGGGTTGTGTTTTGTATTTTCTGCAAACTGTCTTCAGAAACCCAAAGATTAAGAAAGTGGCAAAACTTTATACCCACTTATAACCTTGGGGTCTTGTCACCTCAATGTGGGACCTCCCAACTTTTCATCACCACCAACACTATGAACAATGGCATTTGCTTGAAATGGCAAATAAGTCAAAGGAGTCCCAAAGTGCTATTTTTAAATTTTTATTGATTTTTTAATGCTGCACAAGACAATATTTAATTCATTTAATTCATTTATTTCTTTTATTTCTGTTTGCTGCTGTTAATTTTAGTTACTTAAAGAGAGAGGGAACCATTTTGGCCTTTTTTTCTTTTTCTTTATCTGAAGGCCGCCTTAAGCTTTCTAAATTTGGAATATTTAAGCAAGCTGAAAGGGAAAAGGGGGTTTCGCAAAATCACTCAAGGGGGAAAGGAAAGGTTGCTTTGTTAATCATGCCCTATGGTGGGTGATTAACTGCGTGTACAATTACATTTCATTTTTAATTAATTGTGCTTAAGGCTTTAATTAAATTTGGGGTTTCCCTTCTTAGAGCAGCTCATACTGACGGAGGTGCATGCGCTGGATGATGTCGCGGCAGTCATTGAACACACGACGGATGTTCTCGGTGTCCACAGCACAGGTGAAGTGGGGATAGCAGTAGTGGCGCCCATCTCCACTGGCAGTGCTGATTCTCTGTGGCACAGACAGGGACACTTGGTTAGCATCCCCTCTGCACAAACTTCCCCCCTCCACCAAGGATCCTTGACCAGCTACTAACATTAATTAAAACAAACCAAAGTCAAAGGGCACAAAAGGTAAAATTCACAGGGCAACCCATAGAATAAAATGAAAGTACTGGATAGCTTAATCTCCAAGTGTAGAACTAAGTTCATTTCCATCCTTGAGAATAAAAGCAATCAAAGAGAGAAGTAAAGACAGTCTACTCACCAGAAACTCATCACGGATGAAGTACTTGGCCCGAGTCACGCGTGGGTCCTCTCCAGGCTCAGGAGTCGCTAGGAAGAATATAAATATCTTGTTAATATAAACATGATTTATATAGACACTAATATGCCAATTAACTGCCAAAGGTCATATGTACCATCCTCAGGAGTAGTGTAGCGAGCAAATTCTGGAAAGTAGTCCTCAATTTTCGATTTTCCAGCAAGGACTTTCTCAGCGAGCAGGTCTTGCTTGTTGAGGAACAGAATCACAGAGATGGTGCGCAGCCATCTAACAAAGAGGAAAGCAGGATTAAAGCCCAGGAGAAGAGATTTCTCCTTCAGGGGCTTGAGATGCTTTTACAAGAACGTGGACAAAATTCTGCTCTAACTCTGGGAAAATACAAGGGCTGGACATCAGTCCTAGGCCTCCTGGGCAAGTGGCCAGGAGGGAACCTGAGGGTTGCTCCACCAACCTGTTGTTCCAGATGCTCTTGAAGAGGTTCAGAGCCTCCTGCAGGCGGTTGGTCTGGTTGTCCTCCCGAATGACCATGTTGTAGCTGCTGCTGGCTACCACGAAGATGATGGCAGTCACATCTTCAGCACAAGAAAGCAAGGCAATATGTGTTAGAAGCAAAAGGATCCTTCACAATTACAAAAACAGAAAGTCCTTAGATAGGAGAGAAGCTTCCCTACCATTGAAGCATTGAATCCATTTGCGGCGTTCGTCACGCTGGCCGCCAACGTCAAACATGCTGTAAGAGAAAGGACACCTGGTTACTCTAAAGGGCTACCAAGGGCCTACCACTCTAAGTGCCAGAGGGAACATCTAGACACCATTATCTCTGTTTCTTAAAAAAGGGAACCCATTCACTTACTGGAAGTTGACTTTGTCCACCTGGAACTTGGTCTCAAAGATTCCAGAAGTCAGGACACGGCAGCGAAGCAGGTCCTAAAACATAACCAAGGTCAACGGGTCTCACCAAAGCCAACCGAAATGTTAAAAATCGCCCATCTAGAGCAAAACTCTTGAAAGTCTGAGAACTTGTGTACCTGATCGCTGGGGACATAGTCGTCCTGCTTGATGACATCAATCTTGTCCAGGAAGCTGGGAGAAAAAGGAAGACACAGGGGGGAGTTGAGCGTCGTGTCAATTTGCCCAATATTTCCGCCTCTATAACAAGTCATGGAAATGATCAACCCCATAGTTAAATCAATGGGCATTCTGCTTCTGTTGGTCATATTGATGACTTGGAAGCTTATACCTCAGAGCGGTTAGAACAAACCCAATTTAAGATAAATGTATTTGGCTGACCAGTAGATCTGAGTACCAGGCCTGGGTTCCCAGGATCCCTGGCCTACAGCTACAGTCTGAAGTCAGCCTATCCGATTGTGTGCCTTTGGTAATATCCAAGTAAAAACATTTTAAATGTAAAATTGTTTGGCTTTGACTAAATTAGTGGGTAACTTGAAAATTGTATGCTTTCGCATCTCTCAATTTGGATTTCCTCCACAAGCTAATGAAAGTGAGATGTTTGAGTTACTCAGAAGGGGTATCCCTTCCTTCTGCCTTTTAAGAACCTCGATAATGAAAGAAAAAAAGAGGTTGACACTCAGGGCCCTTTTTGCCCTGAACACACTGACCAGGAGACTCACACAGTGTTTCCTTCCGTCTGTTTGGTCCATGAAATAGAACAGCCCAGAGTTGAAATTTGTAGTTTTTAAAAAACCTCAGGGTCACCCAAGTCCTGAGGAGGCAGGGAGCAGGGGGTGGGGTCTCAGGGACTCCCATTAGTGAGCACCTCCTCTCCCACCACAGCTGAACTTGGTGCTTTTGGGTTGCTCGACTGGAAACACCATTAGGAAAAATAACTTTTGAAAAACTGGATTAATTTAATTATTGTTTAGTTAAACCCAGTGTTTTCTGTGTTTTTTTTTTTGGGGGGAGGGCGGGGGGAGGGGGGGGGGGGAGTCTGCTGGGGGATGGTTGGAATTGCTATAAGAGGCTGATCAGAAAACAAAGTCCAAAGGGGGAAAAGTCTATTTAAAAAAGTTCTGTAAGTTTTCTCCCTTCCTTTTTACCAGGTTAGAGTTAGTCTGGCTCTAAGGATATACTAACTTGCCCAATCAGTCTTACATTACAGCACCAGTACAGAAATAGCTCCCCAGCCACCCTGGCCTCCAGCGTGTTGCTATGGCAACAGAACCACAGTTCTATAAATAGCTCAACAGCATCAAATCTTGCAAGAGAGACAGCTGGAGCAAGGCCAGCCCAAACCCCAGCTCAACAAATAAAAATAGGCAGCTTAAAACATGGGCAGGGCCCCACTGCCTCCACTTTAAATGAATACAAAGGCAGTGGAGCCGAAGGTAACTGGTTAGTGCTGCCAGGGCCTCGGGGTCCTCCTCCAGGGAGACATTTTATAAGCTATGTCCTCTTCTTCCCAGTTTCTTAAAACTTTCCATAAACGGGGGATGTTGCCACTTTCATTTGAAGTTGCAGGAGTCATTTAATGTTGCATTAAAAAAAGAAAAACTTTGAAAGGGCGGGAAAGGTCAATAGGGGGTGGGAGGGGAGGGGGGAAAAGCCATATGTAAGACTTTCAACAATAAAGAATTAAGAAAGAAAAAAAAGAAAAACATTAAGATGGTAGAAGATTAAAAAACAACAACAAAGCAGCCTAAACTGTTATTAATGAGGCTGCCCCGCCTCCTGGGTGCACTCCGGGCCTGTACCTGTCCTCTGACTTGGATCCAGAGCACAAGTAGAAACAATTCCAGGATTTCCATTTGTTTTTTGTTACTATAATTAGCACTTCCAGCTTTTAGTTCAAACTTTTTAGAAAATCAGGGGCTTTGTTGAAGAAGGGATGGGGGTCGCAAGGACCTGCCAAGATGGGACTGGTTTTCTGTCCCTTGTGAAAATATAACAAATTTGCTTGTCTATTAAACCCTTTGCAAAGCAATTATCAGCTACCAAGGAGGGGGAGGGGTGATGGTGGGAGGGAGATGGTGGCATCTTTTTGTCATGTTTTTAAATTACAGCAAAATATTTTTACATTACCCAAAGTATGAGAACTGCCCTGTCTACCTAATGCCTAGAGATCAAGCCAATTAATTACTTTAAGCTAATTAATTATAAATGTCACCTTATTGCTAATAATGATCATTTTGGCTAACAGACATTAATTATTTATATAAAATAACGTCACTGCACTAAAAAGTGCAATTAAAAGCTTTGAAAAGCAAATGAATGAGCAGCACTCTGGGTGCAGGGGGACAGCTGGTCGACCACCACCACAGGACTCATTTACAAGTGACTTGGTATGGACTGCCACCACTTCCTCAGTGTGTGCCCATGTGGTGCTGATGTGACGAGATCACTTACTACTGGGCACAGTCAATCAGCTGGTACTCGTTGGAGCGCTCATAGCAGGCTCGGACGCCCTCGTCCTCCCACAGAGCCTTGGCATGCTCGTAGAATTCCTGCAGGGCACAAGAGAGGCCGTCAGAGGTGGAGCCTGCACCAGGGGCTGCAGCAGAGCTCTGGGGTGCAAGGGATGAAGGGTGACACAACTCCTGGCTTTTTCTCGCGTCGACTTTTAGTGTGACGCGTACTTGTGGGAATGGGAGAGCCAAGATTTAAAAGCGGTGACAGACTTTTGCTCTCTCATCTTGAGCCATGCCATAGTGATTCTTAATGGTTTTTTGTTTTTATTTTTTTAAATATATTTTTATTGATGTCAGAGAGGAAGGGAGAGAGATAGAAACATCGATGAGAGAAAATCATTGATCGGCTACCTCCTGCACACACCCCAAAGGGGATCAAGCTTGAAACCCAGGCATGTGCCCTTGGCTGGAATGAACCTGGATCTTTCGGTCTGCAGGCCAATACTCTATTCACTGAGCCAAACCTATGAGGGCAATTGTTTTTTGTTTTTAAATATTAAGAATCCTTATGGAATTAACTCTTTCTTAAGAATCACTGAGATGTGTTCGGCAGGACATAGGTGTAGCTCTGCCACAGGTGAGCCTGTGTCACCTGGAGCTCTGTGCACCCTGAGGAGAGGGGTGAAGCACTGCAGGGTGGGGCGAAGCTTACGGGAGGGAAATCAAAGTCTGGCACGTTCATCACACTCAGAATGTAGTCCACGCGGAACTGGTTCTCGGGGTTTGCCAGCTCCACGGGCGGCACCAGGTTGCTCATGGCGGCCACAATGGTCTGAAAGGGATTTAGCAGGCAGTCAGGGGCAGTACTGTCTGATAGGGGCAAATAGAATGAGAAAGAACCGAGCACATACTTCAATGGCCTCCTTCAGGTTGTTTTTGATGTCCTGCACTTTGGTGGCCTTCTCACTACAGTGGGATTAAAAAGGAAAAAGAAAATCATATGGCATCATGTTACCTAACAGGGCCGTTTTAGTCAACACATTCCACTAAGGATAGTATTCTGTTCTTGAAGGAGTGGGTGGAGAGTCCCGAATGAAGGTGGTCTCAAATCACCACCTCCCAGCTCTGTCTGGAGGTCATGCCTGATTGGGCTCCATCAGCAAATTGGCATCTAGGTAGTGACCAAGGCCTACTGTACCAGAGGTTGTACCCTGTCCATTACTCCCTTCACATGTGGGTCCTGTTTGCTGAAGCCCCCACCACACACTAGCACATCTTCAGTGTTAGCATCTCTGCTTGGGTTGGGGGGTCACTGTGTAGCCTGGGAGAAAGTTTCATGGTTCCACTTGGGGCTTCCTTCCCCACTCACTGGATCAGTGGCTGAATGAGGTGGCTGGTAAATCCCACCTCAGGGCATTTGCAGCCCTGGTCATTGACTTATTGATTACTTATTTAAGTAGTCATTGTGTTTGTCACTGTAGCCAGCAGCAATGATTGGTTGCTAGTGCTAGCCTTTGATGTGGACAGGATTGAGACTCTGCCCAAGAAGTCTTTTATGACCTGGGGCTTTTACATTGGAAGGAGGGTAGGGTGGGGAGGGGGACAGAGGTTAGAAGCCTTGTTGCTTTAAATTCTTGATTTTAATCTGGACCTATATAATGGCCTTGTGGAATTAACTCTTTCCTAAGAATCACAGAGATGTGTTCGGCAGAACACAGGTGGGGCTCGGGTATGCAATACTCCAACACCTGGAGCTCTGTGCACCCTAAGGGGAGAGGCAAAGCACTGCAGGACCGGGCAAAGCTTATCAGAGGGAAATCAAAGTGTGGAATGATCCCATCCTTCTCCATCACTGGTAAAGGCCACACCCTTAGGCTTCTGGGTACCCTCCCCCAATTCCCCTGCCTGACCATTAGGTCAATTAAAATGCTATGTTTCCAAAACTGCCCTTCACTAGAGGCTGGGCCAGCTTGTTTTTTAGGGTAAAGGGCCCCTAGCTTGGGGCATAAATTATGCCAGACCCACTGCCCCAACCCTGCCTCTGGGCTTGGGGCAGGCAGGTTTGGAATCAAAACACACCTGCTGTGTATTAGACCCAGGAACACAACTGAGGAGGAAACTGAGGCCGAAAGGGAAAGTCTGAGTCCCACAGAAGAGACAGAGCTTATTTATCTTGCTGTAATTTTTAAAAGAATCTCTTGAGATTTCCTATCTTTGAAGCCTTCACTTGGTTGCTTCTCCCAGAGTCAGGGGATGGAGGTGGTGACCCCTCAGGAGGAGAGGGCAGAACATAAATAGGGGAAACGCAAAGGGATTAATAGCAGCCAGTCCGCCTGAGTTAGTGGGGGAGGAGGGGCCTCGGAGCAGGGACCTGAGCGGGCTATGTGCTCACCAGCCAACAGCCTGCCCCAAGAACCTGGTCTTTTCTGTCTTATATTCCCCGATCATTTGCATATGAGGTCATCTCCCAAAGGAGTTCATGTTGCCCCCTTTTCCATAACCACGCCCCCTCCAGTTGAGGGGGCCTTGGAGACCCTGCTCCTTCACAAGAGGGAGGGGCTGCGCTGAAGCAGTGTGCGGGGGGGAGGGAAGGGTGTGTGACTTGGGAGTGGGCCAGGGCTATTTGAGCCAGAGCTGTACTCTGGGGGACTCTAGGAGCTGTGACGCGGGGAGGGGAGGAGAGAGGAGGGCCTGGGTCCCACCCTGTGGGGGAGATTGGGAGTACTGAGCCCTCTGTTAACAGTTTGTGCAACTTGAAGCTCCTCCCTGCAATCAGGATGTCCAGACTGGAACTACGGACGTCAGCACTTTAACAGGGCTTATGTTTGGCCCCTCCCTCCCCCCTCCCGCTTTATTTAGGGATTCAGGCTCCCCTAAGACCCCACAAGACAAATTCACTTGTTCATTAAAAACAGGCCCCACAGGGATTAAAATGAGCCATGTCGGGGACGCAGTGCCCGAATGCCCGCAAAGCTCGAGAACACGGTCTCCAGAACCAGGCTCGCTCACTTAGCTCGATTTTCGGGTTTGAGTAGTGGTACGGTGATTGGGAAAGTTCCCGCCTTAACATACGGTTATTTTGAGAACGTGCTCCGTATTCTGCGTGAGTGGATGTGGGAGTATATCAAGTATAAGACCGCTAAAATAGGAACCCGAAACCTAACTCGGGTGTGTAATACTCCAACATAAAAGCACTGCCATCCAGCAATTACTATGTAGATGGAGCTATTACACTGGGGGCTGGCAGGTTGCGACGTCACCCTTACTATTGCTTAATGAACTGAGCCCTGATGTGAAGACTCCGAGAAAAGTCCGTATCAAACTGACAGGCTGCAGTTTTGGGGCTGTGAGCACTGTGGGCCACTGTAGCTCCTCCCCGTGTAGGAAGCAGAGGGCTTAGTTCAAATCCTAAGGGGCCCCCCTCTCCCCCTCCCTGGGCCTCGGTGGTGGGGGGGATTCTCCATCTTTGTGCTTTTATGGGAAAAGACAAACAAAAAGAGAGACAGAAGACAGACAGGGATTGCTGAGACATGCAGAGAAGTTTTATTTATCACGTATGTTAATATTGTATTTACTGCAGAACAGTCAGAGAAGAGAAGGCAAGGATTAGCAGGGCAGGGTTAGGCCAGCATCTAGCACACAGGAGTTGTTCAATAAGGACTTGTCACTACTTCTCAAATGCCAACTTTTGGTACAGTAAACTGACAATCAGTCACTTGTTACATAGATGCCTATTTTGATGTCATACTACATTTTGAACAATTAAGGAATGTCTAGTTTGATGTCACACTACATTTTGAACAATTAAGGAGTCTATTTTGATGTCACACTACATTTTGAACAATTAAGTAGTAAATGTCTACTTTGGATGTCACATTACATTTTGAACAATTAAGAATTTCATTCCATTTTTGTTTTTGTGATTTTCTTTGTATTTTTCAATTTTTTTGTGTTTTTTATTTTTCTCCCCCCTCCCAGTTATCTTTAGATGTTAGGTGTAGTTCCCCCTTCCCCCTCCCCCCACCCTCACCTCCCACAACAGAATAGTATTCTTATTAGAAGTTCCTAAAATGGGTAATCCCAGCATGCAAGGGTGATAGGACAGTCGGGGAAAGGGAAGAAGAGAAACTGGGCAAGGGGAAGAAGAGAAACCGGGGAAGGGGAAGAAGAGAAACCGTAGCCATCATCTAGGGGTAAAATATTCTAAAAGAAACAGATGAACAAACATGTGTCAGTCACTTTGTCCCGACCCCCATCTCCTTTGCCCCACCCCTCCCAGCCACTTCTTTGAGGTTCCCTAACTCAGTCCATGGCCCTGCATGGTCTCATGAGAAAGCTGCCGATGACAGCATGCTGAGCGTGCAGGCACAACTGGAGCAGGTTACCTGTCATGCATGCATGTGTGTGCTGGCATGTGATGGTAGTGGTGATGCAGGAAGAAAAAAATAACTCTATAATGAATGGGGAAAAGATGGATGCCATCACTCATTTTCTGTCCTGCCCACTAGCTGACATACAGGTCTCGGATTAAATTGATAACGTTTTGACCAGAGGCTTTTCAAGATCAACTCACCCACACATGCCAAGTATTTCTTTTTCCCAAATTAAGGAGGGTGTGGCACCTCATATTTTAGAATAAATTTTTCTCAGAGAGGTCTGCAATTTTAAAATCAGACCCGCTGGGTGATGGAATTTAGTATTTTTTTTTTTAAAGCAGCAGGTTCAAATGAAGAGCTGGGGGGGAATAGGTAGGAGGGGATGAACTAGATAGGAACCATAAGGAAAAACAGCAATTCTCAAAATCTTAAACTGATGGTCCAAGGCTGGAAGCTATAGCTTTTCCCCAGCTGGATCTAATCATACTTTAAGGATGGCCAAAAGAAAACCCACAACAGAACTGTTTTGCATTTCACGTGCCATGAGATGAGGTTGTTTATGTGTTGTTTGCAAATGTATATCAAGATGGATGATGGCCCTTGAATGATTTTTGCATTCTTCCTGGGGCTCTGTCCTTAGTTTCCCAATATGATCTTCATGTGTGTTTAAAAGTTTTTCTGTTTTTGAATGTGCCTACCCTTCGCTGTTGCTCCTGGCAGCCTGCGGGTCCTCTTCGCCGCCCCTTTTAAAGAGAGATTGAAAGCTCACCTAATCTGTAAGGCACTGCAATTTCACAAAATCCCCACCCAGCCTCTGTACATTCTTCAGCAAAGAGCCGCCATCCCCTTAATGCTTAGGTCGCTTTCCTGGCTACCTTGGAAGGTCTCCTGGAGCTGCGAGCCGTGGAGGGAGAATTCCACACCTTGGCTGCGGTATTAGCAGAGCCCTCTGGAGACTCTGGTTGGGGACAGAAGGAACTGCTAATTATTTTCTTGTGCTTTCACTAATTGTGCATGCACCAGGGAGCCAGGCGGTGATTTCTCTCCATTCTCTGGAGAACACAGCAGTACCTGCAAGGTCCTCGTGCTCCCAGACCTCCATCCTCAGTGTTGTACCTGAGCAGAGGCAGCAGCACACGGGTGACGTCTGCCTGTGACATCTGCTGCAACAGTAAGACCTCCCTTCCTGCAGTCCAGAAACTACCTGTAGGATGCTATTTATGAATAACTGTTCCCCATAAATTGTCATCACTTAAAACCATATCTGGACTTCGAAAACCAAACCAAACCAAAAATACCTTTAAAAACCTAGTCTTCCTGATTGGTGGACACCCCACCCTGAAGGTCTTAGGGGCAGCCTAAGCGTCTGTGGTTTTGTCATCGATTAGCTAATTAGCTCAGCTGGCATTAATGGTGCTGTTTTTTTCTGGCACTCAGTGTAAGAAGAGTTAGCTATGCGTTAGGGAAATCTGACTTTGACCTCTATTTATGAAAGTCAGATTAGAATTACAAGTTACTCTACACAGGTAACCAGCACGCAGTCTGAGACATTTAAGGCAAGTTGAATAGCTCAGCCCAGCACTAATGAAGCACACATCTACTTAAAAGACCCCCACATCCAATGTCCCCATTTCCTAGGAAATCCCTGGCTAAGAGGAAAACCGTTTGTTGCAATAGCACATCAAGGAAAAAGGAAAAAAAAAGAGGCTGCTTGGACAAGATAAAAATAAGGTTTCTAGACTCACACTAAGAATCCCCTATATGTCACTTTCACAGGCTAAATTTAATACCCTTGAAGATTACCTATGGCTTCCTCTACAAAGCAGGCAAACTGGGAACTCGCTTCCTCTTTTAAAAAAAAAAAAAAAAGAAAAAAAAGAGAAGTTTTGGTTTAAATACCTGGACTGCATTATAGACTGGCTCACTGAGAGAGGAAAAATCCTCTCTTTAAAAATAATAAATAAATAGGGCAATTAGTAGAGTTATAAAACTTTAAATTATTTTCAGAATGTCCTATCTTCCATCGGACAGAACTAAGGTAAACGTGGCTGCTGCATCCCTTTAAAAACGTCGTTTCAAACAAAATATTTATCTCAAGGGTCCACAGGCGGGTTTATTTCGATTAACTAGCCTTCTGAAACATTCCCCATTAAGTTGCAGGGCGGCGGAGGGGGGTGTGTGTGGCAATTATGCAAGGTTTTTCTTTAAATGACAAATTCATATAACTGGAAGTCTGTCTCCAGTTTGACCGGTGGCCACCTGAAGGGTGTGTAAGGAATTAAGAATATGAGAACTGGCTTCTGTGAGAAGGCGATCGGAGTAATGAACAGTATGCATGGGCGCATTGAGAAGTTACTGGGAGAAAGCCATAAAGTGGGTGAGCCAGCCCATCTCTCTGAATTCAAGGGGGAAGCCAAAAAGCAGCTCAACTAAAATAGCCATTTGTATGATGTCATCCTTTTCTTATCCTCCCCCCCCCATTGTTTCATCTAACAAATTCTAGAATTTTCCATAAAAAGCTGCCTGCAGTGCAGTTTAACCTCTGAAAGGTGATAAAATAGTTTCCCTAGTACTTGGGGGGTGGAGGGGAAAAGCAGTAGGGCTTTTTACTGGATGTTTATGGGGTTTGCTTGTGTATAACTGAATTAAACTATGCCACCATGACTAGGAATGCAACGAAGGGGTCAACTTTCACCATGGTTGAAGGGCTGGAACTGCTAACCCGCTAGTAATGGTGAACCAATGCCCTTACACCAGGAAAAGAGGCTGGTCAACTTAGCTGGGGGTCTTCGGGGAGCAACTCACTGACTAGATAGAGGCTCGCTCCCCTCGGTCTGTGTCCTGCCCAGCAAGAATGACCTCAGGTTTTTTTCCATCCCTAGCACATGCGTTTTCTTTTCATCTTTATTCGCATTGCGGTTTCGTCACATTGCCTTAGACCAATATGCCTAAAAGGACGTTTCAAAGGCAAAAGTGCCCCTTGATCCAGCTAGAACTCCTAGCCTTTCCATCACTTAAATATCCCCTTTATGTCCCTTCAGGCACAACTATTGATTTTTAAAAAGGGAAACAATGATTTGCCCATAACATTAATTCCAAGGGGAGGGGGATGAGTAATTATTAACAAGGGCTGCCTCTTCTAACTTTGTTTTGTGAGAGAATATTATTGAAACAATGTTTCCTTAATAGTTAAAATATCCTGCCTCGGTGCATTGCGGTGAAATCTGCTGGGGGGGAGGGGTGATGGTGCAGGGGGTGTCACCTGACTAAGGGGTGGCCACAGCCCTGTCAGCCATCTTGGGGACCCACTGCACCACAGCCTGCGGCAGACCTGTCCCAGGCCAACCAGGCAATCTTTTCCTGATGAAGGGGAGGTGTTTTCTTCACATGACACGGGTGCTTTATTACTATTATCATTTGTTGCTGCACCAAATATTAAAAGGCGGGAGGGGAAAATCCCTAAAGAGCTCTCCTCAGGATTTTCTAATATGCAGGCTGAAAAAATTAAGTGAAAATTGGCTGCCTAGTCTCCCAAGCTTCCTAAACTTCCTAAAGGTTAGTATCCAGTGTGTTCCTGTCCCTGGTGCGGCTTAGACACTTACTCGCCATTAAACCCATTAACATGCAGAATCCTCATTTGCTTGACAATGGTGCTTTTACCAGACTCTCCCGCACCTAGAAAATGAAAGTAAGTCTCAGGTTATGAAGGAGCATTTTACACACTCTGGGCAGTGAGAGGACTGCTGTTTTCCCATAGAAGCAACACAAAGAGAAACAAACAAACAAAATAAAGACGTGCATTTTTCACTCACATTTCAACACATCAAAAATATAATAAATGTCCAACTTTGTGTCCCTGCAGTATTTCACCATTAGAATAACAAACAAGAATTAAAGGTTTTGTGGGTATGGGCTGTTTTAAAATTTGTGGGGTGGGGAAGCAAAGGGGGGGGGCAAGTGATGCAATTTTGTCATTTTGGGGAGGGGTGCAAGAAAATTGAAGTTCAAACTGTGAAACTGAATCCTTGAAACAGAGAATTCAGGTGAATGTGTAGAGCCACATAATTCATTGTTTGTCAAATGGTTCATGGTTAAAATACCCAGGACCACCACCAGTGCCCAGATACTGCAGTCTGACGCAGCACCTGCCTCCCAAGCACTGTCCCAGAGCAGATGCTCTCTGGGCAGGCTGCCCCCGCCCCAGGCTTCTGAAAATTCAGTCCCTCAAACCGCAGGGTGGCATTTTACCCAACCCTCGCCCCTCCATTCTCTCTGGATTCAGCAACCATGCTATACGGGAGAGGGGACTGGTAAAAGACCACCAATTTTATCTTCTGAAAAAACATTTTAATATCAAATATAGTGTTTGAGAATGACATTAACATGCAGCAACTCTAATAAGAGTTAAAAACTTTAATCATAAGGAAAAATATACCTAGAAACCACTGCATGTTCAAAGACATCAGGCCCTTCCCAATTAAAAGAAGGATGACATATCTCCATTTAAAATGACCTTACCTTTATACGAATAGTGAAAAACCACATTTCCAAGTTAGAAGGAGGATTGCTATTGTTTTTGTTATTTTTTTTTGTAAATACATACTGTTCCACAAATAATTCTTGTGTGAGCGATTTTTTTTAAATCTTTCACACAAACTGTTTGGATTTTTTTCTTTTACACTCCCCACCTCTTACTTTTCTTAATTGTTTTGTTTTACTTCCCAGAGAATAAAGCATTCCTCCTTCTCTGGCTTTTTCACGAGGCTGTAATCAATACCCGGGAAAGTTAGAATGTTCCTAAAGAAACATTGATTTCAAAGCAAACAGTCTCTCTTAATTAATCCCACTCTCATACACTAAAATATTAAAGGCATTATTAGGAGATTCCATGAAGAAAAAGCATAAAATTAATCAGAATCTCCAATATTCTTATTTCAGAGGTGTTAGGATGCATAACACTGCTTTAGAGGCACAAAACAGATCCGTGCCTCGGTTTCCACATATATGAAATAAGAGAATTGGGCTAGAGAAGTTTTTTGTGGTACAGTAATTCACTATTAAATTAAGATGGATTAAAGAGAGAACTTGGGACATCACTGTTTCCTCTTTGTGTGTGTGTGGGGGGGGGGGGCGTTATTTTGTGAGAATCATCTTAAAAATGCAAAATGTCTTGCACTGGCTAGGGCTGCAGACACCTGTGCCAGTGGCTATCAATCAACTGGGATAAAATGTAGTTCCACAGACCAGGACATCTGGGGAAGGTGAATCCAGTGATGTAAGGTGTGGCCAAAAGTAACAGTCTCAAAGCAAGTGGAGACTTTGTTAATACTGCCAAAGGTGTTAGAAATTTAAGGCACCATTAGCATCATACTTATTTCAAATTAGTATTCAGGTAAAGATAGCATCCAAGGAAAAGGTTCTAGACTTTTCCAGGCTTACACTTTGAAATCAAATTTATGCAGAATATTCTTCACATAGTATAATTCTGCCTTTAGGAGTTTTAAATAAGACCTCAACATATGTATCATTTAATTACTGAAATTGCAAGTACAGAAACACCAAAAACACTTATTTACACTAAATAATTTTCTGCTTTATATAAACCTGGACTCAGGAGAACAAAGACATAATCCATCCAAACAAGCAAAGCAAACACCACAAAGAAAAGCAGCTTTTACACTTTATTCTTTATAACTAAGTTGTTTTGTTGAAGTGTTACCATGAACTAGGTCTTAAACTACCAAATTCACCAATTCAGATAATCAAATTACTGAGGAAGTGGAAAACTTCCAAACTAATTAATGTTTGTGTAATTCTTTTTGTCACTTCGCCACTTTTTTAAAATGCTATTCTTTGTTTCATTTTAACTTCTCCCCCCCCTCCCCAAAGCAGCACCTTTAAGAAAAAGGAGGAAAGGTCATATTAAATTCCACCCCCCTTTTTGGCCAAAGTAAAACCGCAATCAAGAGAGAAAACCCAGAACCAAACAACCAAACGTCACTTGACAACTAATTATCGTCTTTTCATCTCCTCCACCTGGAAAAAGTCTCCTTAAAGCACAATCCACCTCCCTACTCCCTTGAAAAGGCCAAAAAACGCCATTTCCAGACCTAGAAGCCATTTCCAGACAAATGTCATTTTCCAGTTCTGATTTGTGAATGCCCCCCCCCCCGCCCTTTCCACAAAGTACTCTCAATGCGGAGGACTAACAGGAAAATGTGTGTGTTCGTTTATTGGGGGGAGGCGATGCTGCTGGGGGAGAGGGGAGGAGGCAGCTGCTACAATTAATTCTCTTCTTTGCTTTTCAAAAATCTTGCATATTTGGAAGGGGGGAAAAAGGTCATACTGTAAAAATGACGTGTCATTTGGCTTCACTGGGCACTTAGCGTACCAACTCCATTTTTCTTTAAAATTTTTTTTTTTTATAATTCTCCTTCCCTTCTTTCCACGGCCTGGCCGGGCCCGGGACACGTCTGCTCCAACGCACCAAGTTGCGCCCAGCGCCGCCGCTCTCCCTCCTCCCCCACCCCCACTCCGGCGCCACGACTCGCCCGCGCCCCCTCCCCCTCCCGCACCACCTTTACACTCGGAACCCTTCCGAGGGGCTGATGTCACCAGCCCCCCCCTCCTCGGCCACTTCCCCCGCCAAAGCCTCCCTTTGGGGAGGCCCTTTAGGCCACTGCGGCGTCCCCCCGCGCCCCCCTTCTCTTCTGGCCCCTCTTTCGTTCTCCCCTTCCTTCTCCGAACAAATCACACACCCCACGGAGGCGGGTCCCCCTCCTTCAGCCCGCCACCCCGTTTCCTGTCCCCGAAACCCTCTTTTTGCCGCAGTCTCCTGAGCCCGGTGGGGCTCCCCCTCCCCCTTCCCAACAAGCACCCAAGTCCCCAGCGTCGTGTAGGCCTCGCGGAAAGAAAAAAGAGCGAGGGGGGAGGGCAAAAAAAAAGCAAAGATTGAGAGAGCCGGCCAGGGGAGGGAGACCCGCGCCCGCTCCGCCGAGCCCCCCGACCCCATTTTGAGCCCCGCCCGCCGAATCTGTGCCCGGGGTCCCCCTTCCGGCCTCGTCCCCAGACACAGAGCCCTCGGGCGGACCACGGGCTCGGGAGCGCGCGCCCGGGCGGGGGACGGGCTCGGCGCGCGCGGCCTGCGGGCGCCCCGAGGGGCTCCCGAGCCGGGCCGGGCCGGCGCCCCCCCGCCCCGCCCTTACCCAGCAGCAGCAGGCGGTGCGTGGCCCGGTAGACCTGCTTGTCCTTCTGCAGTTGCTTCTCGATCTTTTTGTTGGCCTCGCGCTGCGCCTTCTCCTCGTTGCGCTGGTCCTCGGTCTTACTGTTTCCGAGACAGCCCATGGCGGCGGCGACGGGGCACGGGGCGCGGCCGGCTGCGGCGGGTCGGGCGCGGGCGGCCTCAGGCGGGCCGAGAGGGCTGGGGCAGCGCCGGGCGGGCGGGCCGGGCGCGGGCTCGGCTCCTCGGGGAGGAGCGCGTGGGGCGGACTGCGAGCCGCACGGGGAGGGTGGTGTCGGTCGGACGGAGGGGAACGAGCCGCTCCCCGCCCCTCGAGCCGAAGCCAAAGGGGCTGATGGCCGCTCCGGGCCGAGGCGGACCAGAGCAGGAGCTGCGGGAGCTGCTGGAGCTGCTGCCGCCGCTGCCGCTCTTATTGCCTCGGCCCGGGCCCGCCGCCCCTACCCAAAAGGGCCCCGGCGGGCGGGGGAAAGCGGGGGGAGAAGGAGGCGGCGGCGAGGGGGGTGGAAGGAGGAGGAGGAGGAGGGATGAGGAGCAGCCGCGACAGCAGCCGCGGCGGCGGGGAGGGCGGGAGCTGGCAGAGGGAGGCGCCCCCCGGGTGCCCGGGGAGGGGGGTCCCTCCGCCCGCACCCGGCTCGGGACAGTGCAGGGACAGGTCGGGAGCCGCCCCCTCGCCCCCCAGGCTTGGGCCCCAAACGGGCGGGCCGCTGGGGGAGAGGGGGCGGCTCCGAGCCAGTGACGACCCCTCGCACGACGCCAACGCTCCACCCCCGCTACAGGCCGCGTAGCCATGCGGCCCCCGAGGCCACCGCCCCCCCCCTCCCGCAGGCGCCGCCGAGGGGCCGGGGTGGGCGGAAGGGGAGGGAGCACAAGCCAGAGCCCGGACTTCGGAAAATTTTCTAAAAGAGAGAGAGTTACAGAGACAGCCAGAGAGCAGAGAGTGTGGAAAAAGCTAGGCGAGCACGAACCAAAGGACAGAGCAACCGAAAAGGAAAATGTGTTCACACAAACACACAAACTTAATAAAACTCCACACTACACAGCGATGGTGGTGGTGATGGCGGTGTCTGGTGGTGGTGGTGGCGGGGTCGGGGGTGGGGGGCAAGGGGGGGCGGACTAGATGAGCCTCTCCCCGCGCCCCCGGCGTCGGCCTCCAAGGCCCGAGCCGAAGGACCCTGTGGCCCCGGGGCGCCCACGGCCTCTGCGCTTGGCACGGCCACCCCAGTAGGAGAAGAAGGCGCAGCCCAGGAACATTCTGAAGCAGCAGGTAGCCCCAAACACGAAGCCACAGCCACGGCCATGCTCCGTGCGCTTCTGTAGCAGGAAGTTGAGCACCCACGAGGGGCTGCGCACGGAGAACATCAGAAAAACCATGAGGGGCAGGTGGGCGCTCAGCTCGCTGGACTTCGGTGATCCTGGATGCCACGCAACGCCCCCCACGCGGGGCTCTGTGTAGTAGGCGTCGTCCTCGTCCCAGTACCACTGGGCCCAGACCCTATTCATGCCCCCGATGCCGGCGCCCTTGGCGCCCCCTCTTGCGCCCTCCGCGGCGCCCGCGGCGGCGGCGGCGGCGGCGGCGGAGGCGGCCTCCGGGTAGCGGGCCGCCTTCTGGGCTGCTGACCCCTTCTTCTTCTTCTTCTGCATCTTCTCCAACTTCTTTCTCTCCTTCTCCTTCTTCTTCTCCGCCTTTCGCCTCTGCTCCAGTAGCTTCTTCTCGAGTTTTCTCCGCTCCTTCTCGGTCAGGAACTTCTCTGGGGGCACCTCGCACGGCAGGTTCTTGGGGTCCCCGCTCTTCCACAGTGCGGGCGGTTCTCTCCGTTCGGCCAGTGCTGCAGCCGCCGCTGCAGCTTCGGCAGCCACCTCGGCCGCAGCCGCCGCCGTCCTCCTCTCGCTGTCCAGTGCCTTGGCTTTGATCTTCCTGGCTATCTTCAGCATGGTTGCTGGGCCACCTCGGGTTGCCTGGTTCCCGCCTGGCCCGGGCGCCCTGCTTGCCCCTGGCCTCGGCCTGGCGGAACCCCGTGCGCCCCGTGTCGGGGGTCTCCGATGCAATGCCCGACGCGTTGCCCTGGGGCCGCGCGGAGCGCGGCTGCCCGGCTTTGGGCTGCTGGGCTAGTTGCCTAAGAGTTAGCGCCAAAAAGGATGAGCAAATGAAAAAAGGGCGAGAACACACCAAAAAGCACCCAACAACAGCGAAAAACCAAAAAGCACCAAGAAATGTCAAACAACTGAAAAAAAAAGTGCAGAGACGCGATGGCACGAGTTTGTTACCCTCAGACGCTCCTTAGGTTGGCTCTTGGGCGCGCCAATGGAGAGAAGAAAAGAGAAAAGAGAGAATTGGGGGGTGCCCGGGAGCCAAAGGGCAGGGAGGCAGCGCCTGGGCGCCCCTGCCCTGCCCCAGCGGCTCTTGCCCGCGCCTGGCTACTCGCACTTCGCGGGAAGCCACGGGGCACCGGGACTTACATGTGAGTTAAGTGCACTCACACGCAAGGCAGT
Organism: Lasiurus cinereus; assembly: GCA_011751065.1. Taxonomy (NCBI): domain Eukaryota; kingdom Metazoa; phylum Chordata; class Mammalia; order Chiroptera; family Vespertilionidae; genus Lasiurus; species Lasiurus cinereus. The sequence goes on from JAAGEH010000006.1 coordinate 1,290,149, forward strand.
GCCTGCCGGCCGCCCGCAGCCGCCCCGCGCCGGGACAGGGGTTCGCTCCAGCCGAGGCGCCGCAGCCCCGAGCCAGAGAGCCGGCGAGTGCCGCGCAGGGCCAGCTACTTGACGCAGCCCGCTCCGCGGTGCCGACGCGACTGAGTGTCCCAGCCGAAGACCAGCGCTCCTAACCAGTCCGATGACGCCCCAGCCTCTTCAGAGGACTGACCCACAGCGGTGGCCCCTATAAACCGAAGGGGAAGCCGAAAAATCGGCCCGCCAAGGACTTACCCAAATGGGCTGCCGCGCACCCTACGGGTGTGGGCCGATATGCAGACGTCACAGGAGTGGGCTGGGGGCGTGAGGGGTGCAGTAGTGGGGGGCACGGGGGCGCCCAAGTTGGTGGGCACCGGACCCCGCCTCCCAGACCTGCCTCCCAATTTTCGGTGAGTGGTGTAGCCCTGGGCGGCGTGCAAAGTGTGCGACGGCGGCGCTTACCCCTGCTGCGCGCCTTACCTCCAGCTTCCCGGTTAGTGCACGCGGGACCGCTACCCATCCCTCCCTCCTGGCGGCGCGCGCCCGCGGAGATAGGTGTCGGCAGCCTAACTACTTTCGACGCCTAGAAAGGGTTTCAGATCTGAAGAGAGGTGCTACGTGAACGCAAAACTAGCATTGCTGGAAGCTGTAGGCAGCCGGCCGGCTACACGGAAGCCAAGCAGTGTTAGCCAAGGAGGCTGCGGAGCCGGCGCACCGGCGTCTTCCCAGACGGAGAGATGGTGGAATCGGGTGTCCCGTTCTCCAGGCATGGCCTGGGGGCCGTGGTGTGGCTCTGGAACAGAGGGAAAAGTAGTTTACTGAACACGAATTTGTTTGCAAAATGTTTAAAAACTCTAGTGTCCCCATTCCACTCTTGTCCCCACACTAGCATGTGGCAGAGAGCACTGGGTTAAGAGCAAGTACCCAAATTCTCAACCATTGGGCCACTGCTCACTTCCTGGGACCTCCGTTAAATCACTTGCCCCCACCCCGGTGTCTGCTTAGGCACACTGCATTCACTCAATAATGTTTGGTTCATGTGGTCCACCTTGTGCCCAGGTGAGCTGGAGTTGCAGGTGATCAGGCTAAGAAGACATGGCATGACTGCCTCTGCTGCCCAGCAGGCCTAACTGCCAATAAACTCAGATGGACAAAGTAATGGTAAACTCTCGCTCTCTCTCCCACCTTTAAACTTTTGTGACTTCTAAAGAGTCTGTAAAACTTCAGATGTTTGAGAAAAAACAAAGGACGGAAGCCCACCTGTAAACCAAAACACACAACACACCTAAGGCCCTGCGGTGATTGATACTTTGGAGCAAACTGTTGTGAACAGGTTTAAGTTTCTTTGAAAATAGAAAGACACTATTAGCTATTCAACAGGACTATTGAAATTCCCCCCTCCTCTCTTTTCAACCCAAAGTAAAAGGTGCGACACCGAGTCACACACTTGGGATTCAGAACAGGAAGCAAAAGCTTCAGGTCAGACCCCATACCCTGCAGCCCCTTCTCTGCCCAGGTGGCCTTCAACTTTTCCAATTATAGTGCACAGCTGTGCTTGACCTCCCTGACACCAAACTCAACTAAGCAGGACTTTGTTACACTTTGGATTTTGGCCTCTCTTCCACACAAAGATACACCTTTTGGGAAAAAAGCTCAAAGGCACGACTGTTCTAGGTGACTAGCTGATGCTTTGAACATAAACAACAGCAGATAAAGATATTGAACCTGAATGTGCTGGGAAGCCAAGCGGCAATGGGACCTCGAAATCAATGACCATGTGACTGAAAGACTCACAGGCACCCACCAGCTAGCTCAGAAACAACTTGACAACAGGCGCCTGCATTTTATATCTTTATATACTAAGTAAAACTTTTTGGTTACATTTCATTAATTGGTTGTCTTAAAAAAAATTGGTGAAGACTTGGAAGAAGAAAGAAGAGGTCAGAATTTCTTATTATGCACCATTTGTTTAAAAGTATCTTTCTCCCTGTTTCTAAAGTGTCAAAGCACAAACACATTGTATTTAAGAGAAACAAGGTAAATAGTAACCAACACAACCTCCCTATTTCTGCCAGTAGCTACATATTACTACAAGGAATGCAATGAACAGGTTCCCTATTTGGAAAACTCCCCCCCACCCACCCACCCACTCACCCCTACCCTGGAGCGGGGTCACCAGCTCCCCTTTTTGAGCTATATCATACATAAACTTTGAAAGCAGTGAATCTGTGCCATATCACACACTAACACATATTCCAGGCAAAGCATAATCCGGATGGGACTATTGTAATAGAAGTGTATGAAGCAAGGTCAGGCTTTATTCATTTCACCTTCTAACCTATCAGGCCATCCTTGAAAAAAGGTGTTTGTTTGTTTGTTTTAATGTAGGTTTCACCTATATTTTATTATGACCAACCACTGATGGACAGATAAAGCATTTACCTTGTAAATAAATGACAGCAGATGGGACCCAGGGTTTACAGGTAAGCAAACAATACTAAGAACTCGGGAACACAAGCCCATTTGTGGTCTGGTCAGCTTTCTGTTTTTACTCCACATGAAGGGAAAGATGAGATTTTACTTAATTAGCATGGTGAGCTGAGACTGCATACAGTTTTCAGTCTTGCATTTGACCTAACCAGGCTTTAAAAGTCTCAATTTAAAAAAAAAAAAAAAGCCTTTCCAATTTGAAGGCCACCAAGTGTGACCTTTTCATATGAATTAGTAATTTATTTTACCAGGTCATTACCATTTTAAGTACCTGGTTTATGCTTTACAAGTAAGACAATGCATTAGCATAATTCTTGGTGCAGTGCAGGCTAGATTTTTGCAATGGAAGGGGCCTCTCATTTGGCTCAGGGAGAGATGGAAGTGGTGGAAACTTCAGGCTCCAGAGAGGAGCAAAGGGCCAGAATGTCCTGGGAGGGCACAGGTCCCTGGCTTAGGTGATTTGCTTCAAGCCAAAGCCCGAAAGTTGGGATAATAACACATCCCACCCTAAAACACTAGGTCACTGAGTGATACAACCTGGTCAAACAGATGGTGTCACATGCTACACAGAGAGACAGCCTAGAAGTCATCTTTTCCAACACTGCATATTTTACCACACGACCTGTTTGTGTGTGAGGTCTTGAAAGGTTCATGTTTATGAGTGGATGTGTTCCTGGGCTCTTTTGCACCATTCTAAGACTGTCTTGTCTGCTTTTAGAAGCAATAGACTCACCATGACTTAGAATCTTAAAATTATTATACTTAATTATGTAATTCAGCTTTTGGACCAGAGTATTCTTGACCTTTCATTAGTTTGGGTCTTTGTAAGAGCCCTGAGAAAATATAATAGTATTTTAACAGCACAGGAAACAACAGTTTTCCACTGAAGCAGAAACCTTAGGTGTAAGGTTTTAATAGTACTTAGTGCTTTCACTGTCTTTAAAGCACTTTCTGCGTTTTTATTTAATTAGAATGGCTTCAAGTGTGGTTTGCAAATGAATTTGACTTGAAACCTGTGGTGTATATATACTAAAAGCAAACTAAAAAACCTTCTTCCTGGGCCCAGTTAACCATGGTTAGAAAGGTTCTATTCCTTAGGACCATAACATTCTTCAAACTTTAAGGCAGTGATATCTAGGGCTCTTCTTTTCTTGTCATATTCACTAGGCTAGTAACTCCAACCACAAGTACCCCTAAACTTGTATTCAAAACTACACACAAATGTTTAAATTAGCAACACTTCATTTCAGAAGACTTAAAATCAAGGCACTAACTACATGGTCATATGAAATGTCATTATTGATCAGCTAATTTAAAAATAACTTTTATGTAATCTAATTCAAACAAAGTGTGGGGGCACATTGCCCATTGTGTTTGGACTGCTTCTTGAGCCACTGGCTTTGAGATACTGCTGAAGCATCTACTTAAAACCATGGCTCACAACATGAAGTCCACTGGAGTTTGGACAACTTTCCTGACCCTGAAAGGTGGGCCCCATCCACACCTTGAACCCACAGATGCCCTATTCCCAAGGCCATTAGTGCCTTTCTCACAACACCCCCAGGAGCCAGCCCCAGAGTGGGTGAGAATAACTTTTAACAAAGCCACATCTTCCTCAAAATGGGGAAACAAACAAACAAACAAAAAAGAGCACTAAGTGCATTACTCTATTCATTTTAAAACTTAAACCTAAGTAAATACAAAGCCCACAAATGTAAGCCTTGGTTGAAGATTCTAGATGGATAGTTGGGACTAGGGGCATAATGACATCAACCATAGACCAATGGACCAACCCACTTACTAGAGATTTTAATTGGGTAAAAGAAAAAGATGAGGAAGTGTCCCTCTCTAGCAGGGCTATAGACTTTCCTAAGCTAACCATTCTTTAACTTCCCTTGCGGGGGGTAGTTTCTTCATGAGGATGAAGGTAAAGGGACACCTGCTGCTTAGAATGCGTAGCTTGGCTTGGAGTACGGGGAATGTAGAGATGGTCAGTTAAAATAGTCGGGTCAGCAAACTTCTGGTTTTATTTACAAAGTACCTTATTTATATCACATTTTGATCCAACATCTTACTAAACAAATAATAACAAGAAAAAAACAGAAAGCAAGTTGGTGCAATCGATGGCTGAGGTCCTACAAGATCTCTTTAGATAAAAGAAGCCCTTGAACTGCTCTTATTTCAGTTTCCTTTTTCATTGTATTCAGTTCTTCAAATGTAGCCCCAGAGTTAAGAGTTCAGAGAGTTAAATACTGTTGCCTAATCAGGTAATAAGTTTCCTTTCCTTAGAGCTGCTCTGTGCATACATATATATACAAACAAAACAATGGCTACATACAAATTTTACTTTTTGGAATTTTACTTTATTTACCTACCAACCAAAGCCGTTGATCATTCTCAAACAGCCTGGCAATTAGCTACTGCCTCAGTTTGGAACAACAGAGACCATGACGGGGCTGTGGTGCCATTTGCCTTCGCAGCTGAAACCCCCTCTCCATCTGCTGTTGGTAAACCCAGAAGTAGGCAATTAATGTGACAATTAGTCACACATTTAATTCATCTAGAAACGTAGATACCTTTTTATGTGTGTTTTGCCCACACACATTTAAATTAAAATAGAAAAAGTGTTCCTGAAGTTTGGCCCAGCTACTTCCAAGTTTTGTTTTGGCGGACAGCCCAGGGCATAAAGGCAAGGCTCCCAGTGAGGATGAGGATGGCTTCCTCCTTTGCTGGTACCTACACTCAAGCTCCATCTCCTCCCAGGTGGACTTCCATTTGGCCTATGTTTGGTCAAAATGCAGTGTTTGCTAGGGATCCCAGAGGCTGCGCCCCCATTCCCTCACTCAGGACTTTCTCAGGGGCATGGCAATGCTCACAGCATGTTCCCTGGCCTGTTAGGAATCCAATCAACACCAGCAGGGCCCAGATAGCTTTCTAAGGTGTTTGCTGACCTCTGGAAGTTAGGAGGAGAAAGTTATTCAGCCAAAATATCAAGCATTTGCAGCCAGCCAGGGGATCAGATGAAAAGGAAATGTTTCTATGAGCTACAGGATTCAGCCCTGGGCCTCTCCTGGCTCTGCACCCGCTCAGGGCTGGGGAAGGGCCTCCACTTTCTTGAACCTTCCTGACTTTAGGTCTGTGGCTTTAGTCTCTGCTACCTTCTCATATTATGGCTCCTTTTGTGCGAATTACAACAAAAAAAAAAAAATGGAAAAAATGTCACTGACTTTACAAAGGACACAAATCAGGCTTGCTCTAAACATGAAAATAGCCCATTTCTTTGTGAAGCAGACAACTCAGCCTTGAAGTCCACTGAAGGTGACCAGTTCCCTTATTAAGACACAAGCGACAGAAGGGCTCAGCTCTCGGGAGGACAAATTAAAAAGGTGTGTTGCTTCTAGGGGCCATTTACGTAAAAGGAGAAGGTCTGACTAAGGGCCGGAACTTTTCTCCTCTCCCACCCCAAACTTAATTGTAAATTAAGATCTGCCTCAAAACAACAAAAAACACCCCCCCCCCCTCCAAATAACAAAAAAGCCTTGCCAGTGATGGCAGGCCAATTCACAGTGTGAAAGAGGGAAGAGCTAGAGGCTAAGGACCAGCAGCAAGTAGCATTGGAATAGCATGTAAAAATACACACGGATGAAAGGAGTGTCTCACTGAGGCTGCTCTCCACTAGGAAAACAAGGTGGGGAAAGGCCCAGCAGGTTATGGAGGACACTCCTCCTGCCTCCTATTCTATGAAATCCTCTAAGGCTAACAGGTGAACAGCTGCAGCGCAGAATGCCTTCTTTTCCTAAGAAACGTGAAATCCTGAATTGCTCACGCTGAAATCATGCTACAGCTGTGACCCTCAGGGTTGACCTGCTCAAGTGACAGATGTGTCCAATGTGTGCCCAGCTTGGCTGAAATGGCAAAACCTAACTCAAGTTTTTCTACCTGATTAACTGGTGGGCCTTCTGGAGCCAGCCAGGAAGGGGCCTTTGCCACACAGAAGACTATGTGTGCTCAGCCGTCAACAAAAACGGCAGCCTGGGGGGAGAATAGAGGCTCTTTGGCCTGAAGAGAACAAGAAAATCCAGACAGACAGGGGAGGCAGGGGAGAGAGAAAGTGGGAGCCAAGATAGCTGATCAGGACCAAACCCTTCCAGGTTTTAAAGCAAACAGGTCTATCCTATAATCAGCTTTTGGAGGATTTTAGCAATCGAACCAAGTCCGGGATTCTAGGAAATGTGTCACCACCAAAATTGGTCTTATTAGAGGAAGTGACACAAAGCTAGAGTGAGGAGTCTAATCCATAACACACTAATTACACCTATTTTTATCTAGGTTGCAGTGACCTAACACTAAGAACCAAAAACTCGAGGAAAGGAGCCCCTCACAAAAGCAAGACTGGAGAACCTAGGGGATGGGACCACAGGGTAAAGGTCACACTGAGTCCCTGGGTCCAACCAGGAAAAGAAATAAGGTGATGTTTGAGGAGCCTTGGCAACAGGGAAGGGAGGCCAGTGGGGCCCTGGAGTAAAGCTGGGGAGTCCTGCTGTGACCACAGGTGTCCTGGTTGCGAGGGGCCAGTGGCTGGGCTGTGGGTGGAGCTGAAATGGATCTCGGGAACTTTCCTGGGTCTATCCCATCCCCACCCAGCAAAGGCCCTGGCAAGATGGTGACAGGTAGAGAACAGCCCAGGGGTGCCAAATCCCCACTTTGGAGATGGCTTCTAGGAAGATGATGGTGAAGGTGCCCACCAACTCCTGTCAAGCACTGCTAGGGTTCTGCTTCCTTATTCTGAGAAGATTATCTCTACCTTCTGAGTTCCAAGACTTTTTATTTTTTAATATTTTAAGTCTTCACTGTTGAAAGTATTAGATGTCCCTTTTTAAAAATCTGAGTTCTGGGACTTTTTAATAATTATACTCCCTGGAGCTGCTTCTAAAAGCCTCCCAAGCTGTGCAAGGACGTGGATGTAAAAAATAGTTGGGACCCAAAGCACCTAATCTGCAAGTTCAGTGAACATTCCGCTGATCTGACCCATAACCATTAAAAGCATCCCAAAGTCAAGAACAACCTGACCCCAAATTCCTACCATGAGGTTACTAACCCTGACCTCAGGGGGCACCGGAGCAGGGCAACTAGAAGTCATTCTGGGCTTTAAAAGTGAGTTCTTCCCTGGCTTCCTGTTAATGCACTGCAACGATCCCAAGCACATGGTTTCAGTGAGTTGCGATGTGTTAGCTGCGTGCAAAATGTGAAAAACTCCCAAATGGTTGACCCACAGGTGCTTCTTGTTTTAATCTTAGATAGAAAATACCTTTGTATTTTGTTTACTCTAAACACTTTAAAATGTATTAAATAAATGTCTCTTTCTCAACCTGACATAACAACTCTGTTAGATGCACTGGGGGTACAGAGGCAGAGAGGGGACTTCGTAAAAAAAAAAGGGGTGGGGGTGTAGGGGGAACTAAGGAATATAACTCTACAACAAAAATTTAGTTTCTAACGAATGCTGTAGAAGGGATTTTGAGAGGAAGATACATGCATAATTTCTAAAATTTGTAAAAAAAAAAAAGAAAGAAAGAAAAGAAAAAGTAAAACCCAGGGGAACAAAACTTGTCACTTATAGTGGCAGCCCCAGACCTGGTCCCTGAGGTCCTGCCGCTCCTCGGGAGGGCGCCGCCGGCTGCTTCGCCTCTGGCTGCTCAGAGAGGCTCCTAATAACTCTAGGTCGGCCCTTTGGGCCTTTCCCCTACAGTTCTCCTTCTGTGCAGACCGCTGGAAACACGTTCCCAAGGCGCGGGGACAGTGACGTGGGCACGGAGGCTGAGGTGGTGGCTGGAGTCGGGCCAACACACGGGCCCGCCTGCAGCCGGGAGGTGAGGTGGGAAGCAGCCCCTGCTCTGGGCTGACTAGGACGAAGACGGAGGATGGAGTAAGATGGAGGGCGGGCGCGAAGATGGAGGAGGGCAGCGCAGGAGCTAAGATGGAGGGCGCGACGAGGGAAGCACCACCTCGGGCTTGACCTACAGACGTCCTGGTCCCACCCTCTGGACACAAATCTAGACACTGAGGCGTGGTGGGCCCGCAGCCGCCGCCGGTCCCCAGGCCGGCCCTGACCGGAAGTGCCCTGGGCGCCCGCCTCACCGGCGCGGGGTCGGCGCGGAGGCTGGCCGGGCCCTGGCTCTGTGCCCCTGGCTCCGTGCCGCACGAACGGAGGGAAATGCCCGGTGGAGGCAGACTCACCGCCTGGCGGATCTCGTCCTCCCGCTGCGGACAGGAGCGCTGCGAGCTAAGACGCTACTAGAAAGGCAAAAGCTTTAACCGGCTGTGCCACGCCTCACTCGGCGGGCCGCAGGGACTCATCAGTAAGGAGAAATGGGTGCATGTCACCAAGGACTGGGATCCCATGCGCTCTGCCAAGTTGGACACCATCTAAGATGAAGTAAACCTCACAGCTGCCGGTGTCAAACATCTGAAAAATGAATTCGTGACAACTGTTTTCATTCGGAAACATGGTTTTCCTCAATTAGGCGCGCCTTTTTATGCTACGTTCCCGTTAAGCACTTCCCAACAACCTTTCTTTTTTTCTGAAGCACCACCCGACCCCTTTCCCCCCAGCGATGCCCCCGTGTCACAGAGGCCCGTTTTATAAACATACTGGGAGTCCCTTTCCTCGAAGGTCAGAACAGCAGCTCCCCCTGCACCCCACTAGCCCCTCACCGGCCATTCTGCTCCCTCTGCAAGCAATACAAATTGAGCTCAAATCAATTAGCAACACATTTCTAACTCTGGGCCTTGGGAAAGTGAACTTTTCCTGGAGGAGAGAAGCTAAACCTGGAGAACAAATGGAAGCATGGCAACCTAGCAAACCGCCTCTGTCTCTGTGGGCCATGCTGTGTTTGGGTTGTTCCTTTGTTTTTTAAAAAGGCAACACTTGGGAGAAGGGGGTCCTACCACAACAAATGAGGACAAGACTGGTTTTGCTGTTCACTCTTCTCCAGCCTGAGAGAGGCATGTGGGTGCCATGTCTATTCTCAGACCCTCTGTACAGAGCAATCCACGTAGTCCCAGAATCTCCCTCCTTACTGCCCCTCCCTTCCTCACTGCACAGAATTACAGCCCCCTCTAATGAACATGCCCAGGAGAATAAAACTTATTTTTCCAAAGTGGGGGAAGGAAGGAAGGGAGGAAGGAAAAAACAATGCCTATCTCCTGGGTCTGGCTGGAGCCAAATTCTGGAGGCCATCAACCTATCCACCTCTAAGCATTTCCTACCCATCAGAGTGTGCATGTGGTGTACAGCATCTGCCTGTAGCTTTAGGATTTGCTGTGTTTCCTTTCCAGTCATTATTGAATAAAAAAAAAAAATCCATGAAAGATTGGATTTTTTTTTTTTAAGGACAAAAAGTCCACTGTGTGCCAAGGTTCTTCAAACCAAACTACAAAGTGGGGTAAGGCATGTGAAAACACTTGGGAAATCAGGTTGTGCAAGAAGGGGCCTTATTACTAACTTAAACAACAAACAAAATGGAATGATCACTTTAGGATCAGGAGAGGGACATTCGCAGAAGCTGTGGGAGACAGGGCAAGGGTCAGGGCTCAGCAAACAATGGGGAGGGGAACCAGGGGCCTCTTCCCTAGCAAACACACTAGCCTCCTAGTACCTTTCCTACTCATTGGGTTCCTGGAACCAACATGGGAGCAGAGGGGACAGTGGGAAGGGGAGATGGCACCCCCAGCTTGCACTTGTCCTCCAGACCACGTTCAGCCTGGTCCTTCAGCTGTAATGGCCACTAGGCCTGGTGCTGGCAGGCTTCCGGCCTCTGCCTGGTGCAGCCTCCATGACTCGCCACCTGATCCTGCCTTCCAGACTAGAAGTTCCTAGAGGGCAGGAACCCAGCTGGTGCTGAGAGCTAAATTTAGCAAAGATACTCTTTCTCCCTTTCTCTCTTTCTTCTTTTCTTTCCTTCCTTACAAAGAATTTAGTCTGTGTTTATTTATCTCTTAGGAGACAAATGCACCTTCTTCTCTCTCTTTTGGCAATAAAGTCCTGGCTAAGGGGAATTGGTTGGTAACTTCTTAATAGCTCACAAGGATGTTGGGGTTTCAAAAGTTCAGAGAAGGGAAAAGACAGGAATTGAGATTCCTGCCCCCCTTTTCTACTCCAGTGCAAAGACTGAGCAGGTGAAAGAACCATGAAATGGAGAACATGGGCAGACCTTGAAGGAAATCAGTGTGTGTGTGTGTGTGTGTGTGTGTGTGTGTGTGTGTAAGGGGACGGGGGTGTGTGTGTGTGTGAAGACCTAAATACCAAAATGTTTGCATGTCATAGTTAATACCTTCTTGAGAAATATCCATCCATCTGAGTCAAGAAGAAGAGATAAGGAGAAATCAAATCATGGCAGGATAAGGGTAGGGAATCTCCTGTAATATTTAATGTAATTTAAACAATACAACTTCTGGAAGAAAAAGGGAAAGGGGCCAGCGGAACAATGGGACACAGATTCTCAGTCCCAGGAGCAAAAAGTGGGCAGCTTGATCCCAACTGGGAGACCCTGAGTTTTAAGAGGGCTTGATTCCTTATGAAGAAAAGATGCATGTGTCTTGGGGGGTGGGTATTGGCAAACAAACCCACCTAATGAACAGATCAAAGCCTTCTGTTCTCTCCAAAGCACAGAATAGGATTGGTGTTAAGGCTAACCCGTCAAAGGCCCAGGCAGAATGAAACCTCAACCTGAGATAATAAAATACAGGCTTCCCAAAAAACAAACAAACAAACAAACAAACATGGGCCTTTTTTCATTTTGGACTTCTTAATTTCATCTAGAGAATTCTAAGTGATCCTACTTCCTGTGAGCTGCTCAGCTCTCTGCTGACCTCTGGTGGGAGAGGAGGTCTCCTGGCCCAGAAAAGGTGTTAGAAACAGGGGTGGCCCACCTGCTGAGCTTCCCCAGCAACCCCCAAGAGCCAAAGGGACAACTGCAAGGGGTGCTGTGGTCAGTGGTCTGGGTCAAAATACAGGACTACAAACTGAGTGAGGTGGAGAAGGAGAGCAAGGGAGGCTTTAAAGAGGCCCAAGAACATTATGAAGTTAAGGGGAAAATGTTGGAATGAAGTTTGTCAACTTAAAGGAAAGAATTTTAGTAGGGTTGGGGGAAGCTTTTACCTGAAGTTAATGTTTTATTAGGTTTCTTTGACTTTTCAACTATCTAAGATGGGAGAAAATGTATCTAAGAATGGTGGATGGAGGATAAGTTACATGGGAAAGGAATAAGTTGCCATTTCAGGATGCTGTAGGCCCTTCACTAATAGACAATGTCATGATCTTACAGTTGCAGCAGAGAGGGGAGGAGAGTGGGATGGAAAGAAATGGCAAGGATGCCTATTCTTTCTGGAACCAAGGATCTCTGCCCAGCCATCAGCTCCAAGTTCCCCTGCACTGAAAAGTTGGCCTAAAGAAGGCAGAAGTGGCCTGCCCAAATGGGCCAGAGAGGAAGGGTGAGGGTCTCGTTCTTAGCCAGGGAAGACCATTCTGAAAAGACAGCCCTCCTGCACTGCTGGTTTGCAGCACCGAGGAGCAGAAAGATACTAAGAAGGAAAAATGAGAACTAGCCCTGAATCTCAGAGACCCTGAAAACCCCAATGATTTTCTTGGAAATGAGCAAACAGTAAAGGATTCATCCTCAGCCAGTACCTTCTCTGTAAAAAAGCACTGATAATCACCCCCAATCCTACTCCTCCCCTACCTGCATCTTCCCAGGTGCATCAAATGCTATCTCCTACAGAAAGGCTCCCTGGGTTTTCCTGCCCACCTTTCAGTTTCTTTCTTAGCCTTCCATTGGGGTGGAATTATTATTTACATAAAGGACAAAAAATTGGCCTAAGAGTCCCTGCACAATGTCCCTTTTGAAAGGATGTCTTCAACAAGAATGGGGGTAGCATACCTGTGCTAGTTCAACTTTCCATAAGCAAATGAAAGTTTAAAAGTGAGAAGATATATTTTTCATATGAGGAAAGCTGGAACCCAGAAGACAGAGCCATTTGCCCGAGGTCTCTGAATTGCGGAGTATGGGCTGGCATTTGGAGGTCACTGACTGAGTGTTGTCCTGCACTGGCTCAGGTTTACAAAGCCACTAGTCAAAGTAACAGGGGTTTGTCCCCAGAGATCAATTGCTCAACTGAAAACCCTTTCAGACTCTCCCAGGGGCTGGGCAGTTGGCTGTTTCCTAGGGAGAGGATTAGGGGAGGGGGAGGCAGAGCAAGCCTGAGGCGCCAGCAGACTGAATTTACAGCCAGGCTCTCAACAGTGAACGCCGAGCGCCATCTGCCAGCCAACTCTGAGCAGCCTGGCTCATTTTATTGTTTTTACTTCCCAGCCCTAAATAGTTTGTGTTCTCATCTCTTTCCCTAAAAAAAAAAAAAAAAAGTATTTCCTGCTCAGAAACCCTCCAAATAAGAATCTTATTATTTTTTAATATCAAGAGAAAAAAAATGGAAAAGCCAGAAATAAGGGAATTCCTTAGGAAGCTGATTTCTGCTCCCCCATTTCTGTACCGAGTGGACCTCCGGGGGGCGGGAGCACAGCCCCTCTTCTCCACCAAAGACAGACAGGACTGATGGTCTTTTTCCAGACCCTGTGTCCTGGTAGAATGACATACAGGCTCCAAATTTTGAGCCCATCTTAGTACCTGAAGTCAGGCCCTACCTCTGGGGAATCAAGGTTTTAGGGCCAAGAGAGAGAGGGAGGGAGAGAGGGACCTATGTACCTAAGAGTCAGGATAAGATGCCTGCGTGTGTACCTGCTGAGAGAGTAGGGGCTTCTGACCAGAACCCCCTTTCTCAAGCCTGTTCACCTGCTCACCCTTTATGCAAAAAGCTGACCACAAACCCCACACATTTAAGTCCCTGCACTAACCATGGCAGAATCATCCCAAAATGGAGCGTTGTCAACATATTTAAGACTAACTGGCTTTTCTCGATGTCACTTGGCAAATTCATGGAATTCTTTATTAGAGGGCTAGATTCAACCAGGTCCCAGAAATGAGAACTCCTAAAATCTAAGCCAGTGCTCTTTCCACCATCCTAGACCCTCAGGAAAAGTTGGGGCTCCCCACTCCACCCCCATTAGGACAACGTAGGAAGATAGCAAAGAATAATCACCATAAACTCACTCCATGTCCAACAGCCCTGATATACGTGATTTCCTAAGACCAGTCCAGAATGACTGGATCCCATCAGGAAAATTTCCAAAGGGAGCCCTCTTTCGAATGTCCATCTTAAAACCTGTCCTGGCCGTTGGTATGCAAAACAAAAGTGATCCACTACATTTGCCTTGTAGCTACTAAAAGGGAAGAAATGAAGTCACATAAATGTTTAATGGTAAACAGCTATTAGTTTTCTGACAATCCAACTTTCAAATCTTCCCTAATGTTTGCATTTGTTTTGGGATTGGCCCGGAGCCTTCTAAACATTTCCTTGGAAGGATGTACTTGGCCCCAGACAAAATGTCTAAATCAACATTCAGTAAACACCCCTGGAGTAATTTTGAGGATTCTGCAATAAGGAGTTATTAGTTAGAGGAAACTTTGCTTAGCTGAACTTGGAACATTTTAAAACATATTTCTAATTTAACACATCTAATACATAACATCAAACTACCTTGCCATTAAAAAAACCCTAATAGTAAAAGCTAAAGTGTTTAAATTCATAATAGATGTCTGAAGTGTAGTAGGTCTCTCCCTTCCCCCGCTAGACTTTGCAATTAATTTAAAGGCCATAAATTCTAAATTCTCTGAAGAAAAAAAAAAAAACTTTAAAAATAAATTAATTCTCTGATGAATTTGTAACAACTGAAGGTTTTATAGAAAGACCAGATGGAGACAAAAATGTAATGTTTTAGGCTCAAAATATAATAAAGAAGCAATCTAGTCTTCTTCCGTAATGATTACTTGGGAGAGAGGCTGGATAGATGCATGTTGAGGGGTTAGACAACTGTTTAAAAGTGAAATCATGACTTAGTCCAGTTATGATTATTCCAAGGTATTAGCTATAGTAATAGCTATAGTGTCCCCCATCCTATCAAAGACCAAGGGCAAGACTCCAGATCAGGAAATGTCCTTGGCACAACTATGTTTTATTCCTGAAAGATCTAATGTTGCCTTTCTCAGTACAATCACCAACAGGCAACCTTTCCACTTTCCCTCCCAATCCACCCCTGCAAGGTAACTTCCTGCCTTCAGAAAACCACTGCTCAGGGTTATGGGTCACCTCCATGCAGTGGGGTGGCTCCCTATGGTACTGGGACCAAGATGATTCAGCTGATGGGGCCTACAACCTTATTGCTGGTATGTACACATTGCCACTACAAGGCTCTGTATATGCACACGCACGTGTGTGTGCATTTTGTGTGGGTAGGCACACAAATGCGTCTGCATGTGCATGTGTATTTTGTATGATCATGTGTATATGTGCATGTGAATATGGGTGCGTGTACACATGTGCATGTCTGTATGTGCTTGTGTCTGTCCATCTGCGTGCACACATGTTCACATGTACATATGTGTGCACACGTAAGCTGCACATGCACACATTTGTATGCGTTTGTGAATATGCACACACATTTGTGTGTATGCATGTGTGCGCAGCATTCATGTGCATGTGTGCACATACGTATACATGTGTGTTTGTGTGTCTATACATTGTGTGCATGTGGTGTATGTGTGTGGTTCCATGTGTGTGCGCGTGCACAGTGGGCACAGGCACATGGGTGTGCATGTTGTGTGCTCATAAATATGTGCATGTGTGCGTATTCGTGTGCATATGTCCATATGTGTGCATACTTGTGGGGTCACGTGTGTGCACACATGTGCATTTGTAAGTGTTCCATATGTGTGCACACATGCATGCACCT
Organism: Lasiurus cinereus; assembly: GCA_011751065.1. Lineage (NCBI taxonomy): Eukaryota > Metazoa > Chordata > Mammalia > Chiroptera > Vespertilionidae > Lasiurus > Lasiurus cinereus. Next base: position 1,305,561 of record JAAGEH010000006.1, read on the forward strand.
CCATGTGCACATGTGTGCATGCTTGTGAGTGCATATGTGTGTACACATGGGCATGTGGACATGTGTATATATGTATATGTGTACCTTTGTATTTCTGTGTGCACAGGTGTGCATATTTGTGCATGTGCTTGTGTGTATATACATCTATATGAGTGCATATGTATGAATATGCACATGGGTGTATGTTTTCTGTGCTCATGCATATGTGTGCCCATGAATATGTGGGCTGGTATGCATTCATGTGTATATATGTGTGTATTCACACATATATGTCCATGCGTGCATGCACATGTGGGTATGTGATGTGTATGTGTGCATATTTGCATATATGTGTACTTGTGTGCTCATTTTGTGTGCTTGCACGTGTGCATTTGTGTGTACGTGTCCATGTGTCAGTGCATGTGTGCCCTGTGCATGTGTGCATGTGTGCATGTGTTTTGTGTGCACAAGTACATGTGCTCATATTTCACGTGTGCATATCTGTGTGCTCATGTGTATGTGAATATGCATACGTGTGTTTGTGTGTGCTTGTGTATGTGTTTGTGTGTATATTTCTGAGTGTGTATGTGTACACTAGCCTGTGGACATGTGTGCATGTGTTCATATGCACACACATGCGCGTTCGCACATGCCTGTCCATGTATGTGTATGCACTCACATGTGGGTATGTGCGTGCATGTATGTGTACTTGTGTGGTCATTTTTGTGAGCTCGCATGTGTGCATTTGTATGCATGTGTTTTGTGTGCACGAGTGTATATGTGTAGGTGTTCATATTTTGTGTGTGCATATTTGTGTGTATGTATTTTGTGTTTGTGCACACACGTGTACATATATGTATGTATGCATATGTTGCACACTTGTGTGCACTCGTGTGTATGTGCATATGTATGTGTGTTTGTGTTGCACCTAGTGGGCAGAGGTCAGGAATGCTATAAACGCCCTATAGTGTACAGGACTTGCCCCACGATTAAGTGTGGTAGAGCCACTGTGGAGGACTTCTTTGTTAGACAGAGCCCACACAAATGCTACTAAAATCCCAGCACAGAGCCAGCCAACAGGAAGAGATCACAGCTTAAAAAGAAAAGGCTGGGTCTAATTAAAGTTTTGGGGCTATGAAACCCCCGATTTCCCCTGGGGTCATGGGAGTAAACGTGAAGTGGGATTCTCCCTACCTTGCTGGCTCCTCCCCTCCCTTTTTATTCCTATCATGGCTGTGACAGGTCTTCTCTACCTTATCCCACCTCACCATCTAGTGGCCACCTGCAATATCAACTCACAGTCACCATTTCTGGGCTCTTGGAGAATCAGTCACTAAAAAAGTCACATCTGAGGTGGGCAGTGGACTGGGGGACCCTGCAGAGAGTGCGTAATTTTATGAATAAGCTAAGTAAACATCTTGTAGGCCTAAAGACCTATGCAGAGAATGGCTGCAAGGAATTAAGATGGACACTTTTCTAAGATTTCAGAAGGCCATTAAGGCCCCCAAACTCAAGAGCTAATGATAAATAAACTTTGACTTTTGGACCCCACAGGGCTTCTGCCTAGGTCCCTAGGACATGCAGGAGTAACATCTATAAGCATAGATAAGAAAATGGCATCCATTTAAAAGGATGTGTTCAGCCGAGACCGGTTTGGCTCAGTGGATAGAGCATCGGCCTGCGGACTGAAAGGTCCCAGGTTCGATTCCGGTCAGGGGCATGTACCTTGCTTGCGGGCACATCCCCACTGTGGGGCGTGCAGGAGGTGGCTGATTGATGTCTCTCTCTCATCGATGTTTCTGACTGTCTATCTCTCTCCCTTCCTCTCTGTAAAAAATCAATAAAATATATTAAAAAAAAAAAAGGATGTGTTCAGATGGTCAAGTAATTTAAGTACCTATATCTTCCTAAGTGATTCTGTCTATCCTTGACAGGTGGTTTTTGTTAGTTTGTTTGTTTTCAATTGGACCCATTAGCTACTTTTGTAGCTAAAGAAACTGAGGCCCAGGCATATGGTCCCAGAGGTTGGGGTGCTGGCATGGACATCTGCTAAGAGCAGGCCCCTCATTTCATTTCTTGTGGCAGAGCAGCCCTTCCTGGTGCTGGGCCACATCACAGCGCGTGACTTCAGCTTTTGTGCATTATTGATCCTAAGCCTTAGTCTTTTCGGAAATCCCACAGCTGCAAACTTACCTGGATGCAGGTGCCCTGTTAAAAAACAACAACTTCAGAGTCATTTGCACATCAGCAGGCAGTGTGATGAGAGGCAGAGTGTTCAAATAGGGGAGAAGAGAGGTGATGTGGTCTTTTGACTTTGGGGAGAAGCAAGAGCTGGATGATTAAACAGAGGCTCTCACTGCCCAAGTTTATATTTTCTTCTAAAAATCCATTCTCAGCACGACACCCAGCCTGTGAGAGCTTAATTGTGGGTACAAGACATTTCCTTCCCATTATCAACTCATTAAAGGAAGTTTAAGGTGCCGACTTTGTCCCACACACGAAATGTGTGTGACAATGTCAGAAATGCTGACTGACTCATCATAAATTCAGGATCAGATAACAATTGGTACCTTTTTCCTCTCTCCTCGCCCTAAATTGAATCATTAAGAAACATTTAGTGAAAGCTAATGTTCAACTTCTGTGGGCAGAACTCTGTGATTTGAAATGCTCGTGAACTCTCCTGAGATTTAACAAATTACTCTACAATGCAATTTGGTATTTTCATTTTAAGTGAGTAAAACAGAACCACCCTCTCTTAATTGTCACTGCTCTGTCACAGATCAGTTAGCTAATATCCCTCCCTTATTACAGTCCCAGTCACTGCCTGTGCAAAACAGTTCAGATCATCCTGATTGGCTGAGAACCCTGTCTCCACTGAGAGTGATGGTCAGCCACATTTAAAAGTCCAACATTGCATTTTCGTGTTGTTCCCTACCTTCTTCTTGGCGGTCTCCTCCTCTTCCATTCCCAAGGCTGGCCTTTTCCATCATGTGGCTGTCCGGAAGGAAACTGAAAACTAAAGACAATCTTTTTTTTTTTCTCTTGGATGTGTAATAAGCATAGAATAATCTGCACTCAGATCCCAGGGTTCCACCCCAACACTGATTTGATTTATAGAAAGAGTCTAATAAAGAAGTGGCAGGGAACCCGAGCCAGGTGACACTTTTTCAGGACAAGTCAAAAAAGTTCTCTCATCCTTAGCAGTGATCAATTTCATGGGGAATACAGAAAACAAAACAAAAAACCTCACTGGGAGCAAAAGAGTTGAAAAGAAGAAGTAAATTTCTAAAAATGCTGGTAGCCATTCACTGGGCACTTCCCTGTGCAGGCCCTGGGTTGCGGATACCCTCTCAAGGCTCCTCTCACTCTAGGGTAACTTCACTTCTAGTCTCTGGCCTTCTTTTTAGAGGCATGAAGGGCAATGACATCTCCTCCCCTGTCTCAGGGCTGGCAGGCCAGTGCAACTGGGGCTTCTCATTTGCCTTCCTCACTTTCCTGAAGGTCTCCTGCCTAGGGTGACTACAGGCTAGAATAGGGCTCCAATGGGACAAAGACCCTTTCCATCTAATTCAATAAAATCCATTAAAGTGGGTGTTAGCAGGGCCAGTGTCTCAGAGTCCCTGTTACCGGAGGGCCATCAATCAGGATTGGAGAGGGTTAATTAGACTGACTGATTAATGCAATTAGTTCTCTCCTGGACCTCCTGTTTCCATTGATGGTGGGGACCCTGTTGTATCAACTGACCCTGCCCTTTGTTTTGAAAAGTGCTACATCACTTGATAAATTTGATTTTAAAATGGACAACTGTCAGGTTAATTTCACATTCCACTGGGACCCAGGAGAACTGAACTTGGCCTCTGGTGAAAGAAACCAAGAAGCACAGAGACCAATTGTCATCGGCTGTCATATGCTTTCTAAAAGTCACCTGATGCAAAGATTTTTAAGAGGCGTAATATTGCTGGGGGTGAGGGGTTTATTTGGTGGGGAAATCAATTCTAAAAAGAAGAGGCATGGCCAGTACAGAGAATTTCAAATCTAGTCAATTAGATTATCTTCCTGAAAAGTTTATTTTCTTGCTTAATACTGACCTTCCTGCATAAAAATCAAAGGTGATTTCTAAGATTATGCACTGACTCTCACTAAGCAGGAATTAGCCCTTACTATAAGGGAGAAATACTTTTAAAAAATCACTCTGAAGGACTCTGAGCAACAGTTATTTTAATAGGATCATTAGATTCAAGGCAGACTTCTAAATAGTCTATTATACCAGGACACTAAAAATGTAAGGAAGCAATGCATAAAAACAACCGCATTTTAAAATTATTATTTTTAGTGGAAACCTGAGTCAGTAGGAAAGCTTTAGATCCTGAAGAAATCCACAGGGGGATTTTAAAAAGACTCAAAAGAAAACCTGCATTTAAAAGAAAAAGAAAAAAAAATGCCCAACAAATGAGCTAAGACTGCAGTGTTGGCTGATGAGCTAAAGCAAATGGTGGAAACTGGATATCACCATAGCAATGACAGGTGTTTCTGGAATGGGGGAGCTCTAGTTTCACATACACTCCATGGACATTTATAACCAGGAATCTGTCAGGCTTTGGCTGTAAATCAGAAAGCAGAAGACTACTGGTCACCTGTCATCTGACAAGGGATTTTAAGAGCACACAGTACACTTGCAATCATGCTGTACATTTAATAATGTGATATAGCTACAGCCACGTTTGGATAAGCATAGATTCCTTCACTTACCTTGCAGTCCTTGAGCAAAAGTCCCTGACATTCAATCTCTGATTTGCCTACGAAATGGGGTCCTAGCGTGTTTTTATTGCCCAAGGCTGTTTCAAAGGACAAATGTGACTCTATGAAAGGCTTTTAGAAATACAATGAGAATGTTTTGTCCTTATGCGGAATCATTGCTGTGACTGGTTACTAAGAACTCCAGGGCCATTGTGTATCCTCTTCTTTGGGGTCAGCAGGGGACACACAAAACAGCTTCATACCATTTTTTCATGGTATATAGAATGTAGATAAATTATAAAATTTAACCTACCTAGATAGGAAAAAAAACAAAACAGTTGTTTTTTTTTTTCTAAGAGAAATCTAGGGGGAAACTGGATTTTAAAAGACAGGAAAGAACTTCGGCCTTTGAGAAGCACAAAATACTATGGGGAGACAGAGAAGGGAAAATAATAAAAGTCTCTCTTAATTCTAACAATGTTGTGGTCAGATAGGTCATATCCTTTCCATGGCACTGAATAGCTCAGTGGAGGCATTTTGAATACAGAAAAATGGGTGTTTTTTTGGGGGGGGGAAAGTGCCTCCTGCAAGATGGCTGCAATACAGCACTGTTGCACCTGGTGGTTAGTAGCATAAATAAATCATCAATTAATTGAGACTCACTGCATAAATGAAGCATCATGGCAGAATAGCCATTACTACATAGAGCGTTTTGTCTGCACAATTTTAATAAATATAGCAGCTACTAAGAAATTCTAATATGGCAGGCCCTTCAATTCTTAAGATATGGGGAAATTTAGGTTCCAAAAAATTGGTAAAGCCACCAAAATTATCCAAAAGGGCAATAGAAACATGGAAACAGTCTATTATTAGATAGTGTTGAATAAGAAAAAGGTTTCAACACTTTAGATATTCTAGAATTCTAATCATGTAATTGATTCTTTCTACCTACCTATCTTTTCTCCTTAAAGATTTCCTGAATACAGCAGAGGGAACATAGTCAATAATGTGATAATAACTTTATATGGTGATAGATGGTTACTAGTTTTTTTGTCATGATCACTCCATAAGGGATATTAAGTGTCAAATCACTATGTAGTACAACTGGAATTAATATAATATAGTATGTCAACTATCGTTTTTTTAAAGTCCCTGTAATGTTAAACTGTTCAGGCAATAAAAACACAGGGTACATATACACAAATGCACACACACATTTTTAAAGCCACAGATGAATCTGCATGTCACAAATTCAGAGCCACGTCAAAGGATGGTCATTTGTTCTGCATTTTCAATGGCAGAAAGATGGATGTCTTATTTTATGTGTTAGGAATAAATATTAGTAAAAGGCTTGTTCTAAATATAAGGCCTCATTCTCCTTACTCTCCCCCTCCCCAGTAATTCAGACCCAGATGGGGTACCTCTCTTGGCACTTGGGCAAAATGAAATCTGGAGAGAAACTATAAGCCTGGCTATTTTAATTTAGGTTCATGCTACTTGTGGCTGAGGACTACCACTCTGGAAGCAGAGCCGAGATGATGGCAAATTTCCTGTGACTGAGGTTAACACCTAAACCCTCCCCCCACCACCACCACCAAATTTAAAACAAGGGTAACTTCTAGTATTATTAAGACTCCGCCTCAGACATAGACCATTTGCTAGTGGGTTGATGTTTGTATCATCTATGGTATAAGCCTCCAGTGCTGATTTGAGTGGACTGTGATCCCTGCTCTGCACCCCCAATTCCTCCGCTCAAATAGAGGACCCCAGAAGACATTTCACAAATGAGGCAACTGAGGCCCCAGAAGGCAAAGGACACTGTCCACTAGGGGCCAAGTGCACACTGTAACTGACTCTCCTGTCTACCCAGTTGTGTCTCCCTTCCCCATCATGGCCTTGCTTCCCAGAGCTATGCTTGGAATATTGAAATGGGACTGTTGTGGCAAAACCAGCTGTTTGCAGGAAAATAGTGCATTGTCATTTGAGGCTCAATGGCTTTAGTGCAATGGGACATCTGAAATTTAAGCTCCTGCTCTTCTTTATGTTCTTGGGGAAATGATGATATCACTATCTCTATGGGTGGGCATAAATGACCATCACATTTTACACTGTGATTTGTGAGAGATGCACATCACAACAACACACAGCCATGTCCATGATGTCATTAATTAAAACCAGGACACATTATAAAGTGCTTAACGAACATTTAGCAAAGCGTTAGAAATGGTGATCGTCAAATCCCTTGAAAGATCTTAGAGAATAAAATAAAGAAATTCGCTTTGGAATTTTCATTTAAGCCACACATTCAAACCATTGCTAATTACTGCTTTGATTAACTGTGGCACAAAAGAGTCAACATTCTAGATTTGAGCTAAAGGAGTTTCGAGGAGGCAAAGGGGGTGGAGACTGTGAGGGGCCAAGGAAGGACTTGAAAATAGGGGAGGGGTCTTACTGTGGTAGAAGATGTGCCTCCCCCAACCTAGAAAAGGAAGGGGAAAGGCAGAGGGCCCTCAAAGGTACCCTTCTAATATGATTATGAACACAAGACCTTTTTAATTTTTTTCAATCACCAGCCCATTTGTAGAGGATCTTACCTTTGAGCCTCTTTGCCCCCAGCTAAAGCTTCCTGAAAAGATTCACATGCAGACATTTACAGATTTCACAAGTCATATTCAATTTTATCACATTCTATCCACACACTTAAAATACACTGGGAGCATTTTTAAAAATGATTTATTTTAATTGCATTTTAAACACGACTGCGGTCCACTCCCAACGCACCCCTCTTTTAACTAAGCCCCTTCTACTTCATGTGTGTTAAAGTGTAAATGATTGGCTTACCTCCGGCTCGTCCGTAGGGGAAGGGGAGAGGGGATTATTTAATATTTTTAAAACAGCCACGCCCACTCCCTCGGAACCAACCCCGTGTGGTTTGGATCCAGACTTGCCTAGAGCAGGTTTGCGTGCTTTTCCCTCCCCCATCCTACCCTCCCCCCACCAGGTGAGCCGAGTGTGTGCAGAATACCGAACTTATGTGTGCAGCTCCTGATGCCCCAGATACCTGAGTGTCTGGTTTTTCAACTGTAAAGACGGGAGGGTTTGGCGAAGGAATGAGAAGAGAGGAAACGCTTAGCGCAAAGGGAAAAAAAAAAAGAGAGAAAGACATATAGAAAAAAAGGTTATGGAGGCCATCAGGAGGCGGCCCCCTTCCCCTGAGCGAGGTGCCCAACATATTACCCAAGATGTCCCACAGCCTTCTCTCCGCATTTTCCGTGCCATCCGGTGCAGAGCGCCAGGTCACAGGTACCACCAGAGAGTGCGAACGCGTAAAGTTTTTGCCCGCGCCATGGCGCACAACACAAGACAGCCCATTCCCCATACAAGTACACAGTCGGCGGTAATTTGGGGGTGCCAGGGATGGGAACTGGGGAACACTTTAGCGCATATCATGCACAGGCTGACACAATATGGACACCAACACACACCAACAACAAGCTGTCTGAGTTCAAGCAGCCGTGCCAGGCGAGGCGGGGCGCGCCTTTCCCAACGACCCCATCCCACCACGGCCACAAACAGCTTAGCTGGGAAACCCCAAGGCCCCTCCCCGGCAGTTCCTGGCTCACCTGAGGCCCCCGCCTTTCTTGCCGTCCCCCACCCCAGGATTCCGAGTCGTCCTACGGTCGCTGGCGCTGGTTTGTCCAGCTGGAAACGACCCCCAGTGTTGTACACCATCTTTTTGCTCCATGGAGGGCATATACTCCGGCCACCCAAGCCCACCCGAGACCTCCGCCCCCCACTCCCCGGGGAAAGTTAGGGCCCTTACTGGAACTTCCTAGCAGGCTCTTCTGGCCTTTGCCCAGCCACCCTCCTCCCGCCGCTAGGCCCTGAGCCCCACGGGCAACCCTTCCACCCTTTCCCGGGTCCCGGGCGGCCCTGCTCCCCACGGGCAGAGTCCGCCGCATTACCTAGAAGCAGCAGGCGGTGCGTACACATGTAACCCATCTTCTCCTCCTGTAGTTGCTTGTCGATGAACTGGCTGTGTTTCTTCTGTTCGCGCTGCTGGGCGAGCTGCTCCTGGATTTCCTGGCGCGTCGGTCTGCGCCTCTCCACCATGGGAATCGTCGTGACCTTGGGACTGTGCGGGGCTCCGAGCTGGGCGTCCCCAGGTTGGCCGAAGCAGGCCCCGAAGGTCCGATCGACGAAGTTGCGGAACAAGTTACGCTTCTGCTTTCGGCGGCGGCGGTGGCGGCGATTTCGCCTTGGCTCCCAGCAGACGTAGCATCCGAAGGTCCCATTGTCGGACTCATCGCTGCTGCTGACCGATCCTCCGTCGTCGCGGCCGCGCTCGGACCTGGCCCGCCAGGCATACGTGCGAGCAGGCTGCGGAGTAGGCGGATCGGCAGCCTGGATCTCGGGGCTGGGGGGTCTAAGGAAACGGGGGTTGGGACGGGCTCCACTGGCTGGGGTTGCCCAGGCAGCAGACACGGCTCGAGCTGCTTGGGCTGCTCTGGCTGCTCGGGCCGCGCGGGCAGCTGGGTTATTTGGACCATAACAGGAGGCTGGGGCTGCCCAGGCAGCTGCAGCATAGGGGACTGGCCGGGGGGCTGGAGCGGGCCGGGGGGCTGGAGCGGGCCGGGCGGCGAGAGCGGGCCGGGCGGCGGGAGCTGCTCGGGCGGCAGGAGCTGCTCGGGCGGCGGGAGCTGCCGGGGTGGCTGGGGCAGCTGGAGTGGCTGGGGCAGCTGGCGCTGCTGGGGCAGTTGGGGCAGCTGGAGAGACTGAGGCATCGGTGGCTGCCCTGGCGTCTGGAGCTTCGGCGACTGGAGCTTCGGCGTCTGGAGCTTCGGCGACTGGAGCTTCGGCGACTGGAGCTTCGGCGTCTGGAGCTCCGGCGTCTGGAGCTCCGGCGTCTGGAGCTCCGGCGACTGGAGCTCCGGCGTCTGGAGCTCCGGCGTCTGGAGCTCCGGCGTCTGGAGCTTCGGCGTCTGGAGCTTTGGCGGTGGCAGCAGGGGCCCCGGCTGCAGGATCCCCGGCGGCAGGAGCTCGGTGTCGGTCTCCGGGAGAAGGGAGTTTGTCTCCCTCTGCGGCTGTGGCTGCGGCGGCGGCGGCTGAGCTTCCTTCCATCTCGGCTGCTTCGCCTTCAACTGGGGGTCTCTCTCCCTCTGCTCGCTCTGTCTTAACTGGGGCTCCGGAGACCTCGATGGGCGGGCTGTCAAGCGCGATTGGGGGGCTGTCCATGTTGACGGGAGCGTCGTTGACCCCAATGGGGGCGCTACCAATCTCGAGCTGGGGTCCGGAGATCTCCATCGGGGGGCTGTCGCCCACGAAGTGTGGAGGAGCTCTGACAGCCTCTCCGGATGTGCTGACGATGGCTCCTGGGACCCAGAGGGGGGGCTCGTTCGCGGCGGGAGCGAGGAGGATCGCACTCGGCTCCGCGACTGCCGCGAAGTGGCTGCCGCCACCGTCGTGGATTTGTAGGATAGCTCGGGGGAGCCCAGGGGGTGGGCTGTCGTCCCCAAAGGCTGCTCCATCAAACGCAAATGGCATAGCCTCCTCAAGGGGAGGGCTGCAGTTTCCGCCGCAGCCTGCGTAGGCAGGTCTGAGGACTTGGGGCTCCTCTGAGGGGGCGCTAAAGACCCCCACAGCCGGGCCTCCTGGAGCGAGCTCTGAGATATGCAAGAGAGGCTGGCTAGTGCACTCTCCCTGGGCAGGATGCTCACACTCGAAGGGCATGGCTTCTTCGGGTGGAGGGCTGTAGCTTCCCAGGTCTGGTCGGGCCTCATTGCTGGCTCCGGGCTCCACGAGCGCTGGGCTAATGACCGGGGGGCCTGCATGGGTCCCCCTGGTGTCTGCAGGCTGCCCCAGGGCAGGCCAGAAGCCTCCCACGCTGGGCTGCTTGACCTCGAAGGGCATGGCTTCCTCAGGAGGTGGGCTGTAGCCTCCATGGGCTCCGACTTCCGGGACTGCCTCACTCTGGAAGTTGGGTCTGGAGGCCTCTGGAGGTCCACAGGCCTCACCTTCAGTCTCGATGGGGATGGGCTTCCTGGGAGGCGATTGGGTCTCCATTTCTTCGGCTGCGCCAGGCCCAGCACTGGGGGCAGCTGCCCCTGAGGCCTCCAAAGATGGTTGCTCGGGCTGTTCCTCAAATTCAAGGGGGATATCGCGTTGTCCTGACATATTATTGCCGTAGAGGCAGTTGCACATGCCCATAACACGGTGGCGGCCTCTTAAAATAAATTTGGGGCCCCGTAAGACGGAGCACCCAACCAAACTAGGGTGAAAAAGATATTTTCAAAATAAAAATCAAATTACCAGCCAGACAGTTCTTCAACCTCACTTTCCAACCCCTGTTGGTCTGGGGGTTCAGGCCCTCAAATCCTAAACTATTGTAGAAGCAACTCTATTGCTGCTGGTGGAGTCTTAGTTCCTTCTTAGCCCCTTTTTATCTCCTCAGGATGCTCATTGTTCCTCTCTTGACCTACCCTGGTTCCCCCCCCCCCCCTCCTCAGTCTCTGTCTCTGTTTCTCTGTGTTCTCCAGGCCAGCCCCGCCTGTTTGGATCTGAGGAGCGTGTCGATTCGGTCCGAAAGTCGCACGTAGTGCTCTCTCTTAGCCACCAGAGGACGCCGGCCGGGTGCCCAGGCAGCTGCAGGAGCCGGCTTCTGTCGCCAGGAGCCCCGGCCTTGGGGTAAAGGGGCCTCGCAGGGATGTTCTGCTCCTCCACTCCTCTCCCAGACTGATTTGGAGTCTATCTCCTCTCTTCTCCCTTGGCCAGAGAGAGAGAGCTCTCCTGCGTTGTGGGACACGTGACGCAAGACGTGGGCCCGGGATGCTGGAGCGTAGGAACTGAAACCCTCCCTCCCAGACGCCACTGACTCTTCTTGAAGGGAGGGGGGAACTGCATGAAGGTTTCATAACTCCAAAATACTCCTGAGCCGAGAGTCGCAGCCCCCAGTTCTGAGCAGCCTTCGATCCTGGGCCCCAAATCCGGAGCACAAGGCTTTAGGAAGGGGGCGAGTACGCACGCGAGGATGCGACAAGTGGTCGTGAGCCCACCGATGGAGAGGACAGGGGCAAGGGGCAAGGGGCAAGGGGATGCTGATTTGTGCACACAATTTGTTTTTAAAAAGCCTTGGTGCACTTTCCATCGCCGCTGCAGCTTTTGTTTGCCGGCTTGCCGAGGCTGGCTCATGTAAATCACTTAAATGTCCCCCATCCCCACCACGCTCCGAGAGTCTCCGCAGGCGCTGAGGGCCGCGCAGGCCGGATTCCGCGTTTATGTGGACAAATGATTCAGGGAATAAAAGGGTCTCAGGTATGTATCAGGGAGACCCTCTCCAGCGGTCGCCAACTGGTGGTCCACGGACCACTGGTGGTCCGTGAGGTCTGAAAGGTTGGCGACCGCTAGTTTTAGGAAGCCTTTGGAGCAGTGGTCGCCAACCGGTGGTCCGCGAAGTCCGAAAGATTGGTGACCGCTGCAAGCAGTAACCGCAGCAACACGGGAGGGAGGGATGAGGAAGGGGACCCCATAGAGAGCAGGCCTCAGACTTCCGGGGTTCCTACTGTTCTTGGGAAAGGTTAAAGGGGATTTCAGTTGGCATTTATGGCTGATTTGGGGTGCTTTCAGAGACTGGTCAACCCAGTGCTCACACAATATGCCGCGCCGTGCCGCACCGTGCCGACAAACAGCAGCCGCGATGTGCTGCTTCCTGCCTCGGGCGCCCGCCGCGGTGTTGCTGTCAGCTCCTTCCCCTGGCTCCATTCCACTCCCTTCCAGACCCTCTCCAGTCCCCTTCCCTACCCCTCTCTTCTTGCTATGGATATCTCCAGGTAGCCGCTTTATTTTCCAACTGCTAGAGCCCACAGAGGCGGCAATAAGCCTGGTCATAAACCCCGCGGCCATAGGCTGCGCTCCAGTCTCCATGGCGTGTGGTGGTCTCACAGCCGGAGGGGACAAATACCCACTCTGCCTGAGTGGACTCCGCGCATGTGTGTACTGCTCCGGCTCTGGGGTCTACAGTCAGATTAGAACCATGGGGGGGGGGGAATTGCTGCTTGCGGATCTCGTAAAATCCGGGACATGGGAAGCGAGTCTGTCTTGCCAGTGGGTGACACGGGCTTGCCAGTCACCTTTAGGTGGCCAGGGGACTCATGGATCACCTGGCCTGTAGAGCGGATGGAATGGGGATGAGTGTAACACAGGATAGGCTGCGGCAAGTGAGGCGCACCTCTTGGATCTCAGTATCGTTGCGCCGAGGGTGGATCTCTGTATCGACGCGCCGCGGGCGGGCGAACCACTCCCAATGCAATCTCATTAAATCTAAAACTCCCCTTTCAGAACGAGAAGACCACAGCCACAGCGCAGCCTTGCCCCCCTCGTCTGCCATCCGGCGTTGCCACGCTGCGCGGAGGAACACTAACACAGTCCAACCCTGGATAACGTTTGGGTCCCCCGACAGATGTATCATCTCAGTCCTGTGGGTCTACATACTTCCAAATGTCAACACTGAACTTTGGTCTAAACTTTGACCAACTACACCTACACGCAATGGCTCAGCCACTGGAACACTCACTCGCTGTGCCAACTGTGTCCCAACAGTCAACTCGCTCCCCTTCGACCCTCAGCACTGGGTCAGCCATTGGGCTGGGGTCACGCCAATCAAGGCTGCCTGGCGAATGAGCAGGGGGCGTCGAACCGGAAACCGGATACGAATGGGTGGTCCCTTAGGGGGCGCCGAGTTGGAACGCCCGAAGGGGTTGTGCTGCTGGCATGCTCGGAAGCGGCTGGTGGACGGGAATATGGCGGCCAGGCCTGGGCGCCACGAGGCCAGCCGGCACCGTGGGGTCCCTCTTCCTGACTCCCAAACTCACCAGCATGGGCAGAGAGGTCGGGGCTCACAGGGGCCACGCCTTGGTCTTACTGGTAGCGGTGGGCAAACATACCCACCATGGGGACTGCGGCTGAGGCGAGGACGGAGATTTCCAGGGCCTGGCGGTAGAGGATCAGGACCCCGAGGAAAGAAAGAGCTGACTGCCACCATGCAAACGAGCAGCCCTAGATGGATAAGGAGTTGAGGCGACGGGGATGCGAAATTCTGCCGAAGAACAAGGTCAGTAGGTGCTGAGGTTGGAGCCTCAGGGAGGCCGCGTTATGGGGACCCCAAGGGATGAATGTTCTCCTCAGGCCTCGCTCTTTTCCAAAGCACTCTTCATCAAGAATGGGTGCAGGGTCACTTTGTTCGACACACTCAAGGGCCTGCGGGACCTCTGTGCTCCACACTCTTTCTGGTACCTTGGTTCTTTAGCAGGAGAGCACGTGTTTTGAGGGGATAAAGACTGGGCAGTTGGCCACATCTCCATTCTAAAGGGTAAACAACATAGTCATGAAAGAAAAGACCTTCCACTGGGGGACCTTGGAAATTTAGATTAAGATAATGGCATTTCAGATGAGCTTCCCAGGAGGACAAAGGGCTAGCTTTACCACGAATAGGAAGTGGGGGATGGGAGATGTTGGCTGGCGGTGAACTAAGATGGTTGGAAACCAGGTGCAGGGCTGGGTAGAAAGAGTAGTCCATCCTGTAGGGTCTTGGAGGAGCAGTTGGAGAAAGCAGGAAAAGTTAGATGGGGTCTCTCCAGGATATCATGAAGTATCAAGGCAAGCAATTTTAGGCTATTTTGGTAGGAAATGGAAGTGTTGATTTTTTTTTTTTTTTTTTTTTTTTTTGCCCTGTAAGTGAGGATTTGAGGCTAGTTTCAGGATAGGCTGAGACAATGTGGAGGATGGTGTGGAGGAAGAGGATACATAGGGGCTTGTGTCTGGTCATGACTTTTAAAGGAGGGAAGCCCACAACTTGTGAAGGAAGCAGCAAGTTCTTGAGAGATCCCAAAGGACCTGATAACAATTTATGTGCTAGAATGGCACAAGAGGTGGCAGAGCCAATGTTTGGTACCTGGATGATGGGACAGGAGTGGGGAAGGGAAGTCAGGGAGGATCTGGGGAAGAGTATTCAAAATGGCGAAGCTGATTTGGTTTTAGACAGAGCAGAAGCGGAGGAAGGATGGGCAACTGGATGGAGATTTTTATAGCCTAATTTAGGAGGATGGGTCTGAAGTTTAGAAGAAAGGTAAAAGAGCCCAAATTCTAAGTGATGGTCATCCTTGTTAGGATATGAAGTTACTAGATCAGAGAAGAAGATCCTCAAGGGGAGAGATGCACTTAGTGACAGAGTCTTGAACACTTGCAGTACTGGGGATGATAAGGGAGCCACCACAGGACATAGCAAGAGGCTAGGAGAGGACTGGTGGCATATATTAGAGCAGCGGTTCTCAACCTGTGGGTCGAGACCCCTTTGGGGGTCCATTGACCCCATCACAGGGGTCGCCTAAGACCATCAGAAAACACAGATATTTACATTATGATTCACAACAGTAGCAAAATTGCTGTTAGGAAGTAGCAAAGAAAATAATTTTATGGTTGGGGGTCACCACAACATGAGGAACTGTATTAAAGGGTCCCGGCATTAGGAAGGTTGAGAACTACTGCATTAGAGGGAAGAGGAAGACTTGGTCAGCTTAGCTAATCTAGATGGATTAGATTAGCCTCTGCATTGTTGACATTTCTTAGCCTCTGCATTGTTGACATTTGGGGCCAGGTACTTTATGCCAGTAGCATCCCCTTAGTCAGAGGAACAACAACAACAAAAATGTCTAGATTTTGCCAAATGTCCTCTGGAGGGCAAAATTGCCCACCAACCACTACCCCACTCCAGCCCCTTGTTGAAACTATTGCTCTAGGCTGAGAAACAATCCATAGCCTTGAGTAGAAATCACCTTAAAGGCAAATTAGGACTGAAGAAAAAAGTCGAGTATTGAATTCTGATGGTCTTTTTGCCCATTTTTACTTTTGTGTAGTGACTCCAGACTATGAAATCCCCAATTGCTTGGGTGAGTGGGGTTCAGTGTTGAAATTCTACTGCATATCAGAAGTGAGACTCCATAGACCCCATAAGTTTGGTCAGATGTTTAAGGAACTAACTCAAAATGCAGCTGGGAGCCTGGCCAAAAGACCTGAGGAAGCTGATATGGTAAGAGCTGGGGGTGGTCAGATGGTGGCCATTCTGATTGATGGGGCTACCTGGGAGCCTGCTCAGGGCTAGCAATCTTGTTAGCTTAAAGACAGAAATGTGATCTTGACTTAGATGGAGGTGGCCCTTGGCGAGTGATAATATGTAGCCTAGTCCAGGCCTAAACCACTAGGGCCTAGTTTTTAGGATTTGCCACTGTAATTTTTTTAATAACAAAATATTTGAAGCATAGAATTCCAAGTCTGGATGGTTTTCTAGCAAGGAAAGAAGTAAATATTTCATAAGGATGAGAAGGAAGAAAAGTCAGTTCACATAGCTCAGGAGCTGGCTGGCAAGACAGACTGGTCAGAGTTCCTGAGAGCCAGGGTCTGGGCCCTGTCCCTTCAGTAAGTGTATAACTTGGAAGGCTATAGGGAGATGCTGTGTCCATCAGAGGAGGAAAAGGATTGGCTGTCAAAATCCAGGTGAGGGTTTCCTGAGTTTCAGCTACTAAAGAAGAATGGGAGACACTACCATCTCTCAGTTAAACTCGAATGGCTTAGGTGCCACAGGTAGCAAACCGATTGACTTTTTGTAAATAACTAACCCAAATGCAAAGAGTTGCACCACTACCACCTGCAAGGATATGGCCCCTTCTTTGCAGGCTCCAAGTGACACCCTGGGCTTCTCAAACTCAGTCTTACCACTACACTGACACCTCCACGCCAGCACATATAATCAGCAAACAGCTGCTAACATGCTTACATTTGGGGATTCTTAGTGCCAAATGCACAAGGCACATCCAAATTTTAAGGCGCTGCCTGTCAATCTTCTTAGTTCATCCCTATATCCAAAAAAGCCAAAGCAAAGTAGTGGAAGAGGGTCCTTTGTCAGGGAGTGGAGGAGGGCAAGAGGGAAGGGAGCAGAAGCCAGAAAAAAAACATGTGTTTGGGTGGTGGCATTGCGGGGGGGGGGGGGGGGGCGGCGGGAAAGGGGTGTTTACTGCAGAAAAGCTCTGCAGCCCCATCATGTCATTAGTTGTCAGTGGGTTTCTTTTTAGTGAGGAAAAGGAGAGAAGGTAGGAAGGAGAATTCAGGTGACTATGATGTTTCTTAGGCTCCCAGTGACAAGTGTAGTAATAAGACTGAGTAGCAATAAGATTCAAAGCTGTTCAATTAATTACTGTTCAGTTAAGATGCGCTGCATCCCTCCTTCTGCCTCCCCGCATCTCTTCTGCCAACCTTGGCCGGTGGAGGCAGCAGCAACCGACTGCTGTCTGCAGAAGGGTCTGTGTGATCAGGCTGTTTTAGGCAAATGCCAACTGAAGGGAAAATGCTTCGAATGGATGAGGCTTGGGAGCACATGCCACACTGATTTTAAAGGCAGTGGAGTCCAGACTTGGGAGAATACTTGATCTACTCAGATTCAAAGGCCCCATGCTGGAGCCCAGAGACAGGGTCCTTCACACAGAATCTGGATCCCTTCATCAGCTCCCCCCTGGCTTACTCCACCGTCATCTTAAAGAGGCTAACCCACTTGTGCTGCTGCTGGGCTAGAGGTTGTCATCTGACCACCGTGCTTGTGCAGTGGGTCCAGGCAATCTCCAGCCTGTAAATGCCTCTCCAGGCTCCCTGGTGATGCAGCAGAGAATTCTGAGGGGAGAAGTGGCCATTGCAGAAAAGATGAACAGTGCCACAAGAAGGGGCAAAGTAGAGGGTAGGGGTTGGCATGGTGAGAGGGAATCCTGGAAGATAAATTGGGCTTTAGTGGAAGCTCTGTTTAAAATTTCGGTAATTCATGGTGGAAATTCCAGGCACCCTAGGGGCTTCTGGGCAATAAAATTTGCATGTAAGGAGAATGGTATATTTCACCTTTGAGCAGAATCCCAATTACCTAGAGTGAATTTCCTAATGAAATCTAATTGAAACAGTGACATAAGCCAGGCACTCAGAAAGCAGCTCCTCCCTGGGGGGAGGACAATTGTGTCCTCTTCAGCTGGTTGGCAGTCTTTGGCCCTAGGCCAAAGGAAGTTTGAGAGGTAGGGCCTCTCTATGAACTGAGATCTAAGATTTAAGATTTGAACTATAAAACAAGATTTCCTAGGGTTTAAACCTTTCTGCTTAGTTGAAGCAGTTGAGCAACATGTATGGAAACTCCACCCAAGAAATTGAAATTTCTGGGCCAGGTCTGTAAAGAGACTTGGGGAAAGCAAGGTCTAGTGCATCTGAGCTTCCTCCACCAGTGGCCCTCCACTGGTGTCCTGCCTATCAAAATACTCCTCAAATGCTGAGCTACATTGCCTCTCTTAAGACTGCCACTAATCCTTCTCTCCCCCAATCTCTCACTCAGACTATGCTGGAGAGCCCTAGCATTTGTGGGCTGTGTGACTGCCATCTCCAAATCTGCAGTTCCTCCCTTGTGGTCTTGTCTCCTTGCATCCTCCAGTTTTCTCCATTACCCCAGCCCCCCAAACCTCAGCCCTTTTCCTTTTGCTATCCTCAAATCTCCCCCCACATTACAGCCATCACCCACCCTCTCTCTGTCTACAAAGCCCAGTCTTATTTACTCTGGCCTTTCTGATAGTTGTAAACTTGTAGCATGCTCATCCTAAAATAAGCCCATAGAATAAGAGCTGGCCATGTCCACACACACAGCCAGGAAGGCAGCCTCCCCAATTCTGCCCTGGGATAGGGAGCTGGTGAACTGGCATGCAGGTGGTATGACTCCTCTCGGGATGCCCTTGTCTCTCTGGGCTGAGTGCTGCCAACTTGTAGTCTTAAGAGGACTGTTTCTAGGCTACTTACTCTGGCTCCTCTGCCTTGAGAATTAACTATGCACTAGTACCAGCATCTGTACAAGGGCTTTGGGGGGAAAAAACCAAAGATTTAAAAAGGGAAAATAGCCAAAACTGGTTTGGCTCAGTGGATAGAGCATCAGCCTGGGGACTGAAAGGTCCCGGGTTCGATTCCGGTCAAGGGCAGGTACATTGGTTGCGGGCACATCCCCAGTAGGGGGTGTGTAGGAGGCGGTTGATCGATGTCTCTCTCATCTATGTTTCTGGCTTTCTATCCCTTTCCTTCCTCTCTGTGAAAAATCAATAAAATATATTTTTTTAAAAAGGGAAAACAAGCATCAATAAAATTCATCTTCTATATAGCCTTGTAATATATGGCAAAAAAAAAAGTTAAATAGAAAACAAAAATTAAATGTTAAATCACTTAATTTGACATAACCAGTTTTTAAAAACAGTTTCTTGGCTTAACCCATGCATCGGTAATAGAAGCAGAATTGGTTTGGGGCAGTGCAAATATCTTAGTCATTACCAGGTTCTGCAGTACAGAAACAAATAGTACAGCATATGAAAGTATCTGTCTGTACTAAATTTCATGGGAAAGGTGAAATTAAGAAGAAATGTCTGAAACATCTCCTGGGAGGGAGTGATAATGAAAAGGAAAAAGGTTGAGAAAATTGGTTTATGCTAACTGGCTGCAGCTTCTGCGCTGGTTTTTCAGGCTTAGCCTAATCTTAGAGGTGTTACTGAAGAATGTGCTCAACACCTTTGGTCAGTTAAGAGTTGTGGTCAGCATGGCTGTTTGTCTGTAGGCCCATATACAGCCCCCACTCTGAAAGCTTGTTCTCAGACACATGGGGGCGGGGGAGAGACAAGCACACATCAGACCAACACCTAATATCTGCCCACTTTTCTCATAGGTTAGTCATGGGACACCGTGGAATTCTGTATTCTCTAACTTACCTCTAAATTATTTTGCCACCAGTTCAAACACAGATTTGACAAACTCAGATGAATACAACACAGATTTCTTCACAACTGGTGCTTTTGATTTGATCAAACATTGAAAAAGATTTTTGTTCCATTTAATATTAAAATTATTGAGAGTCAAACTGGGGAACTCTACTGGAAGGTATGCCGGAAACATCTCCTTCAGAGATTTAATTTTCCCTGTGAAGAAACTGAGGCAGAGGGGTGCTGGGTCTGAGCCAAGGCAGGCAGACTGGGCCTAGTCCTCAGACCTTAGATTTCACTGCCCATCTCTGGGCACCAGGATATAGAAAAGGCATAATGTCAAACCTTGAGGAGCAGGATGAGGAATTCAATCCCTCATTCTGGAACTTGGGATTAAAGACCTAATTCAAGACTCATCCCCTTTGATGGGCTGTGACGTCACTGAACTCTGGAAGCTTCATTTGATTTCAGTGATTTGTTTTCTGCCAAGAGACATGCTTTCCCCACCACTGTGCTTTCTGTTTCCTCTCAATAGCTTCCCTCTGTGTGAAGAGCGGCGATATTCAGATACATCAAGAAAAATTCATGCAGATTCTTTTAAAAAAGATCTCACTCTTACACTGAAGTTTCCACTTTCTTCATTAAACTTCTATCACAGCTGCTAAAATCCAGGGCTAGAGTCAAAAGGCTGTAAGCAATTTTGGGGGAGGGGCAGGGCAGAACTTTTAGCTCATTAAAGAAACATTAACTTACACAATTCCAAACTTTAAAATTCCCAATTCATAAATTCTGATAAACAGATGAAAAGTTGCCAAACTTTTAGAAGTAAGCCCACAACAGATTGTTGGTACCACACAATATTTGAACATACCTACATGATTTTTCAACTTGGAAAGTTGTAAGAGCAGCTTTGTCAAAGAAAAAGCAAATTTCCATTAAGCAAATGATTAATGTAATAAAGGGGGGGGGGAAACCCCTAGATATTGGAGCATGCCATCAATTTAACCAACTTTATTTTCCTCTTCCTCCTCTCTCTCTATCCCTTTGAAATATTGCAACTGGGTGTGGTCAACTACAGGGTTTGCACTTTTGGAGAATTTCCTCACCACACTGGCCCCGCCTAAATTGAAAGGGCAAGCAAGCCCATTCAAATGCTAACTTCAGGGTAGCAGACAAAGGGTGGTGAGACCAAGGGTGGTTGGGAGACTGTTGAGTTGGGAATGCTTGGAGAACTTGTCAGAAACATTTGGAAAAGGAAGGCAGTTAGCTGATCCCAAGTGGCTCAGGTAGAAAGAGGGTTTGAGTGTCCATGTACCAAAATCCCCTCTCCTTGAGGGGTGCCTGGGTGCTTTCCTAGGGGTTTGGCATATTCCTCAATTGTTTTGTGTGGTCCCTAATGGCCTTTGCACCCTAGAGCCAGGATGGAAGGAGGAAGTTGGGGGAGGGGAAATGAATGGAGGAAGTATGGGGGTGGATAACAGGTTTTCTCAGTTTTTGAAAAGGAGTGTCTGAAAGATGGCAAAACTATTTGCGTTCCTAGATCAGATGGGGAAATCCCAATAATGAACCTGTATATATTTTACATTTAAGAAAGTCAGCATCCCACATGCAGACTTTCTGTTTAAAAAAAAAAAAACAGACTAAGACTAAGGATGAAGGTTTGGATTAGGCACTGAAAACTTTAAAAACTGTTCATTCATCCTGCAACAAATCAACATACTCTGCAGAAAACCTGGAAAACCCAGATGCCCCAACCTGTGAAAATAGCTCCCACACTGAAAACTATGCCCAAAGCCAACCAGGGCCTCAGCCTTGTTACTGGAGACCTTTCCCTTAGTAAACTCAGCTACTAAGACTCTATCAAAGGAAAAAACACCACCTAATGCCATAGAAAGGAACCCAGCACCACTCTTTAAGCAGGAATATCAACTTTCGGGAGCTTCCTTTTCACTCAGGCAATTCAACTCTTTTGAGGCCCGGCAGGACCCTATCCTCCCGTAAGTCCACGGCTGCCCCCAGGCTTCGGACACTTCCACGCTGCCTTGGGGAAACCCTTGGCTGACAAATTGCCCGCCTGGTATTTACTTGTGAAAGCCACAACCGCAGCCGGCAGTCATTAGCCTGCGACTGCCCTCGCTCGGCTGCTCATAACTAAGTCCCCGGGCTCTGTGCCCCCTTCCCTGGGGAAGAGACCTAGAAGGAAGACCACTGAAAGTGTGTTCCTTCTGGCCGCACCCTTTTCTTCGTGGAGTCTAAGAACCGACCGTCTTTTCAAGCCTCAAAACGCTTCACCTTTCCTCCAAATCATTCCCATCATAGTTCAAACCGGCACCTAAAAACGAGACGCGCGCGCATAAAGAAAAGATCAGTTTCCAAATCGGGAGAGGTTTTGCAAGTACATTTAACTTATCGGTCTTTCCCCCCCCCAGGATTGGCGAGGAAGGGACGCTTTCCGCACCAAGGATGTGTTGCCAGACTGCGGCCAGTTAAGTGCTCTGACACCAGGTCACTTTCGCCTCCAGGTTAGATTCCAAAATTGGCTCCACAGAGCTGAAAATGGCCAGTAGCATCCCCGCCCCGAGGCTGCCGAAGCGGCAGGCCCCTTCCCCCTCGGGGGCTGATCGCCCAAAGACTTGCTTCGGTTCCAAAAACCTTTCCCCGGCTCGGCGGATACCGCGTTCTTTGGGGATTCTTTCTAGAGTATCCTGATGATCATTGTGACTCCCTGTCCAGCACGTTTCTTGTCCTCTTTACCTTTCCGCAGGCATACACCTCGAGGGTCTCTCAACCCTTTCTTTTCACCTCCAGAGCCTTGCGCAACAGCCCAGGACCTCTCCAGACAGGCTGCACCCAGCTCCGCCTCCGGAACAGCTGCGCCAAAGGGTAGACGATACCACGACGTGACCAAGCCCATGCCACCAACTCTGATAGCCTGAGGCACCCCCCTCCCCTTCCCCAGACGCCTATACCTTCTCTGCATGACCTCGAAGGACCAATATTGGGCTGGGGGGACCGCCTGCCGCTCTGAGAAGTTGGCTCTGGGGCGCCCGGGCAGGTGCGCACGCTCTTAGCGGCGGTCTCCCGCGCCGCGAGCACACGATGAGTGGTATGGCCAGGACTGGCGAACAGCATCGCAGGGCACTGGCACAGAGGATCCCGATGATCCAAATTGACAGCCCCGGGACTTGGGCTCCTGGCCCTGAGTGTCTTAAACGCAGCGCACTCCTTTCCTGCAGCCGGCTGGTTCTCACTCAATCCTGGCTGATTACTTTTCGCACATTGCAACACTGTAGCTACAGCGCGGCTGCTCTGGTTTGTGAAAGTTGGCCCGCGCACCTCGGAACCACATATCCGGCGCCCGCTAAAGCCAACTGGTTTGAGATTAGTCTTTCTAGGAGGGAAAACGCAGAAAACAAGTCACTTACCCGTGCCTTTAAGGTGTGCAGCTAGAAATCTGAGGCACACCCAGGATTCAGTCGTGCTTCCTGGAGACCTCAGGTTGTCTCCAGTGCGGCGCCAGGTGCGCCGGCTGTCTAACAAGCCTTTGACCATCCAGGCACCTTGGGGAGATTTGGGGAGCCCTTCCCAGCTCTCGGAGCTCTCAGGCTGTCTCCGGCGGGGTGCACCCACCTTCTAACAAGCCTTTGGCCATCCGGGCACCCTCTGGCACCTTGGGGAAACTTAGGGAGCTCCCAGCTCTCGGAAAGCCCTTCCCACCTCTCGGAGACCTCAGCTTGTCTCCAGCGGGGTGTGAGGAGCACCGGCCTTCTAACAAGCCTTTGGCCACCTGAGCGCCTTGGTAAGATTTGAGGAGCCCTTCCCAGCTCTCTTGGCCTCCCACTTCCCTGGCTGGCTAGCTGAGCCTGTTATCTTCCCGCCTTCCTCCTAACCTGCATTTCCTTCTCCCTTTCTTCTTCCCGCTGCTCCCACATCCACCCTAGGCTCCCCAGTTCCCAGTGGGCAACCTACCTGAATCAAAGAAAACAAGGAGAATCTGGACCGTGTCCTCCATTAGAAACGCCGGATGGGGATGGGTCCCCTTTTGGAAGGGGACTTCGGAGATGGGTCTCGGCGGGTGGGCTTCCTGGGCTTGCAGCCACTGCGCTGCTGTTGCTTCTCCTTCTTGGGCTTCTCAGACTCTTCGGGGTCCCTCGGATCCCGGTTCTGGGGCGCAGGCTGAGGCTCCTCCCCCTCTCTGAGGCTGCGGGGCTCCTGGCTGTGGGGCTGGGCGCGACTCGGGGAGGCGTCGGGGCTGTGCACCCGCAGAGCTTGGAGGCGCTGGGTGAGAGACTGACCGAAAGTGCTCTGCCTGGGCACCGCGGGGCCGCGCTCGTCCTCGGGCTCTGTCTCGGGTTCTGTGGTGGGAGCGGTCTCCGTCTCGGTGTCGAAGTCGATGTCAGACTCAAGATCAGATTCAGACTCGGTCTCAGATTCGTAGTTGAACTCTTCCTCGTAGTCAGGGCACTCGGGGCGGGACAGGTCTTGGTCTGCCTCCTCCTGATCAGAGTCTGAATTTGGGGGCTCGGGGATCACCTGAGCGGCGGAGCGGTGGTGTGCGTTAAGGAAGCTTCGGCGGGCAGCCGCGCGCTGTTGGGCGCGGGTATTGGAGGTGGCGAGGGCGCGGAGGAGCGCGATGGAGCAGGAGAGCCAGAGGAGTGCAGTGGCTGCGCGGCGGCCAATGGGTGGGCACAGATCGTTGTAATTGTGGCGAGCTCTGCGCCAGTGAGCCCGGGACCTGCGATCCATTCTCTTAGGCGCACACCAAGAAGCTGGCCCACTCTCTGTTTCTGCAGAGAGTGGCTCCGGTGCGCATTGGCTGCTAGAGCCGAAAAAGGTGCACCTTAGGAGGTGAGAACCTGGATCTGGCCGTCCGAGCCTCACCTCGGTGTAAGGGCAAAAAAGGAAGCACCTACCGCTCTGACCACTCAACTTTCTAAAGCTCCGCGCCTCTGCTTGCCTCTCTGAGCAAAAGGAAGGAATGGGGGAAAGTCTACCTCCTCTTAGGCTCCTCTCTCGAAGTCTCAGACTCTGCAGTCTAAGATCCGGGGAGGTGCCTCCGCAGATCCTCTCTCTGGGAGAGGAGAGAGGAGACTGAGGCGAGGAGAGACTGGTGGAGAGGTTCTGCAAAGTTACGCGCCCAGACTTCTGCCGGGCATGTGCAGTAAGGAGGCGGGGGCGCCTCCCCGCGAGCTGCGCGCGGCGGTGTTGAGTCTGTGGCGCAGACCCTAGTGACCGGCAGGTGGCAGGAGGGAACCTTGTTTGAAAGGATTTGGTGGAAGTGAGGGGGCGGGATGGCGGGTACCAAGGAGCAAGCAATCGAGCCACAGGTTAGCAGCTGGGTATGCGTTTTCCGTGGGGTTCATATCCTCTCCCCAACTTCTTCAGTGTTATCCTTAAAATGAACAAAGCCAGAAGCAGCTCAAACTAAACCTCAGACTTGCAGACATTCAGGGGAAATGAGGGTCTGTACAGGAGTATTAATGATCCTGCCTGGGCATTTTCTAAGGGCTTAATAATTTGAGGATGGTAATCCCAGACAGTCATTAATCATGAAACCATCTTTAGCAGAACTGTTATAGTGACTGTAATCTGAGAAGTTTCCCCCCAAATCCCCCCCATCCTCTGAGTCTCAATCTGTTAATTACTTCCTTAGGAAGGGTCTCCATAGAGCAGTGATTGTTCACAAACCCATGGGTATACCTGTAGGAACGCTAGTGGAGAACGTGGCTGGAAGACAGACTTGGATCAGTTGGAACCATCACTTCTGGGCACTCTTACCTGCACTGATAAGCAGTAGGCACAATCAAATGTGCTCTCTGTGGCGGTGTGTGTGTGTGATTCAGGGTGTTGGAAACCTCATTGGGTATTCCTTAAAACTCTCATAGTTTTTCAACAAAATTCATTCAACAAACATTTATTGAGTGCCAATTTCTGTTCTAGGTGTTGAAGGTAAAGTTAAAAAAAAGATAAGAGAAAAAAAGTCTTAGATTAAGGAAAGGATGTTTAGAATTAGTCTGCTGTGAATCAGAGTGTTAAACCACTCAGAACATCTTAACCACCAACATTGTGAGAAATGATTGGATCAACCAGAGCATTAGATATAGGGGATAGCTAAATACCCCTGGAACATGTTGTTGGACTTCAAAGGCTAAAACGTTGGAGGAAGTTAGTAGGCCTCTTTTCTCGGCCCTGGAAAGTACAGCGAGCACAAGGTCCTCCAGGGAACCCTGGAGTGAGTGGTCCATGCTCAGGAGAGCATGGTCCTGTGGAAGCTCTGGAGTTCCATCTGCAACACAGGCGCTGGAGTGCCCCTTTGCCATTGTGACAAGACCAAAGGTGGTGAAATCCAGGCAAAAGCCATCTCCTAGAGTCCATAGAGGTATTAGGTTGCTTCACTTGGGACACATGGTTTTTTTGTGTTTGAGTCAACATGGGGAACACTTGAGCCACAACCCCCTAAAATTTTGCTTTTCCCTTTCAGTCCACCTGGCAGCCCTTTCTTTTGCTCCTTCTGGTGGCTGGAGAGTCATGTGCCTCAGCAGGTGGGATTCGCCCTCAGACCTCCCAACACCATGCCTGTATGAAGACCAGCAACCCCAGAGTTAAGACCCTAATAAGATTCTAACCACTGCTTTGGATGTGTTGAGGTTTTGTTTCTGCATCTTAGATACCAGCATTCTTGAATGTTCCTGACTTGGCTTCTTGGCTGTGTCTCTTTTACATCTTGTGTTCTTTGGGTTAGTTTGTAGCATTAAAATACTAATTGGTGTAATAAAGTGAGTTTGATTTGGCAAACCCTATAACAGGGTAATGTCTGTATTCTAGTTGTACCGTACTCTAACACTTTCTAGAGAACCTGAAATGGGTTTTATTATCACAAATTCCTGTATGGCTCCAATCACTGTGTTGATCTTGTTATGGAACATGACAGGGCCTGTGGAGCCGTACATTTCAAATCGTGATTGCTCTGCTATGAGGAGGTTGTTTTCAAGGTTCTACTCACAGTGACCTACCTACTTTATTTCTCTCAATAAGCACAGCCCATTGACAATGTAGGGCACATAAAGACATTGTTCTAGTGGGTTTCAGGGCACTCTGGGGAAAGAACCAGGAACGTGTGGATGCTAGTGGATGCCCTTTGAATGGAGGGGAACACTCACTATCAGTGATGATGTGGGTTGCGGTTCTTTAGTATAGGTACTTAGAAGCGCTTGTCTTTTGGAAGGAGTGCTTTATGCTGTAACGGAGATGGCAGCCCAGAGCTGGTCCACTCACAGACATATTGAGATTGCCTGCATTTTTAAAATGTGTATTACATAATACATATTTTTGGATTTGATTTTGCATTAGTAATGCACGTTCTATGCAAGATTCATTTTAATCAACAAACGGATGTTGAATAGACGGTGCATTCTCAAGCCCCAGTTGTGTGTCGGTGTCCAGCCGACAAGGCTCCAGGAGGAGCAGGAGGACCACGCTGAAATACTGTTCCATCTCCCGCTCAGGCTGAGGCCAAGCAAATGGATCTGTGCAGAAATGCTCTTTAAAATGCATTACGTGCATGACTTTAAAAGTGCTTGCTGTAGAGTGAATTTCAAAAAGGAGCAAGCGGGTGATGAACGACCTCGGCTTGTTAGCAGGCTGAGGAACAAGGGGCTGTGTCTGTCTGCCGGTAAATAAAGTGTGGACATCTATCACCTGCAGGGCTGTGCGGGGAAGGGGCCTAAACCTGTTGGACAGGACAGCGCAGTTTCCCACCGTCCCAGTGTCGTACGGTCGGGTGCTTATTTGGATGAATTTAAAGAATGTTGTCTTCAGTCCCTTCAAGGATTGTTCTATGGAAAGGGCATTAAGATGTGTTTTATGTGACTCCAGAGATTAAATTAGAACTGATGGGTGGTAGTTAAAACAGATTTCAGCCCAGACCAAGGAAGAATGTTTTGGCAATTAGGGCTCTGTTGTTAGGAGGTGCTGGCTCTTTGTCAGGAGCATCTTAAATCAAAGGACGGAGGCCACATATTGGGGATGTTTTCCATGGGACTCATGAGTCGAGAAAGCTGGAACCCGATGCAGCACAGGTTCTCATTCCACGAAAGGCATGTGGAGTCCTTGGAGACGGGCTGGGGGCTCTCGACTCCACTTCTATTTTAGAAGCACTGGAAAGTGCACCGGCTCAGTGACAGGAAGGAATGTTTGGATGGCGTTTCAGGACACAAGCAAACAGGTGTATGCTGTGGAACTTTCATAACCAGGCCAGAACTCACTTGTTGAAGCAAAGAAATGAGACAAGTCTGTCTGTTCATTATATCAGTCCTTGTTGCCTCCCCACCAGGAGTGGTCTTAGAAATTAAAAATTATATTGGCTGTTTACAGTCATGCATTGAGGGGTCACTTCTGAGACCAAAACCTATTCCAGACATTGTGGGGAGTTGAGGTAATGGTGAGGGAACAACAGTCATCCACAGCATAATGCATAGGTCAGTGTGAAGTGTTCCAAATATTCAAAAGGGGATTGCCAACAGGTGCCAAGTCATGCATCCTACACCAGTTACATGAATCCGAGAGGGATGTTGGGCACCATGGCAGTAATTGTGGCCACAGTCAGAGGGAGAGCTCATCTGGTGGTTTCTGAAAGGTGTGGGTTTTTACCTGGTCTAATTTGGAGATTTCCTTTTCTTTTAAAAGTTTGTGGGAGTATTGCTTGCCATCCCCCATTCCCATATGACTATCCTGTGCAAAGCCCTGTGTGATCGCTCAAGGCAAGACTGATGAAGCACCCAAATTCTCTAAAGGCCTGCTTGACCTTGTCACAGGTCCTGTGAACACTAACACATTTTCCAAGATGAGACACAACATAAAAGGTGGGTTCTGCTCTGCTAGGTGAATGGGTCTGATCACTCTTGAGCACATTTTTTGCACAATCATTGGAAAGGACGATTGTAGAGATGGAGAGCTTTTTCAATTTACCTTTGGGCAGGAATGAGCTTGGGAGTTTAAGGGGCTCCCAGCTTAACTGGCAATCAGCCCCTCCCATTACCCCACCCCAGGAGGGCTGGGGACAGTGTAGGCACATGTGGCTCATTTCTTGAATGCTACTTTCTTGTTCACAGTGCACTGATATTGGCATGTTCCCACCAGTAGAAATGGTAACAACTCTGAGCGGATTTTGTGATTTTGAGGGAATCCCATCTAAAGCCAAAAGCAAACATTAGGGGAAATAATGGTCTTTTTGACATGACTGGGTTCTGTCTGGGCCATTATTGGGATGACAATACTCTATCTGTGCCCTTCATTTTAAAAGGGGATGAGATTATACATGGAGCAGATTCCCGCCTCCACAGCGGTTAGCAGTTGTCTTTCAGGAGTGGCCTTCCTCTCCCTCACCACGTCCTCCATCAAGGTTCCCCGTACCTTCCTCTGCTAAGGGAGGAGCAGTTTCTAGGCTATTGATCCACCAGGAAGCTTCTGGAAAAAAATCCCTTGGGCAAAGCATAAACTGGGGCATGCAGGTCCTCATTGGGCATGCTGCCTCCCATTCTCTGCTTTCATGTGGCCCCTGGTTTACCCTCTGAACTCTGACCCTTTGCCTGGCTTTGTCCTGTCCCTAAGTGGGCATGGAGATCTGTCTGTCTTCCTAGCCCCAACTTCCACTCCAGCTGTCCAGCTTATGTCCATGGCCAGCTGAGATATCAGTGTCCAGAGATGCCCACAGCCCAGGGGGTTATCTCAGATGACCTCCTGTGCCGTGCATACCAGTTTCCTCCTGTAGCTGAGGGCTATGGGTGAAAACACAGCTGCCTACAAAGGATGGTTCAATGCTCAATTCCTCAGCGCATGGCTGTAGCTTTTGTCTAGCTCTCCTGGTCATCCCACCTTTTCCTCCAGCCAGCGGCACTGACAGAGGACCTCAAAGTTGTTTTTCTCTCCTCTGTTAAGTCTCTGACTCACCCCTTCAGATGTGGAGGTTGGGAGGGACAGGAGTCGGGGAAGAAAGGCTTAGTGGTGTCATGGTTCAGGCACAAGCTCATAGAAATCCTTTCAACTTCAGCTCTTCAAAATATGATTAGACCAATTTTACATGTCTAGTCACTGAGGCTCTGATAGATTGGGACTGTTGCTATATGTGCAAAGTGAAGTGGAGAATTGAGGCAATTATCTTCAGGCAAATGACTCTGGGCTCTGTAATCAGTCCATCCCAATAACCACGGGAAGTCAGCTTCATTCACCGCAGTGGTGCGAGGTAAAGAGAATGCTAAAGTATTTGTTTGTTTTTGGTACTTGCTTTGTTTTTCCAAAAGGCATTTGGTAGTAGGGTGAGTGGTTCTCTCAGGTGTAGGACCCTGACAGCCACGCGGGTGTGTGGAAATTCACCTGCATGGGCTCATGCTTAGCCACGCGTGCCCACCGATCCACCTCCACTTCCAAGGCACTGGCATTGGCTTCACTCCCATCTCCTCTGACACCCTTCTTCCCTTGTACATAAGGCTCCTGAGAGGTTGGCCGGATGATGGACAAGCTCACCTTCCAGATCAACATGATACAGATTCTAGTAGGGCCCATGGTTAGACATGTACCACACACATTTAAAGAAAATGTCATGAAAGTAGAATAAAGGATAGGGCTTCTCAAAATCAGAAATGAAAACTTGTAGACTGGTGATGATTTCCAGGCCCTCGCGCCTCCATCCATTGTTTTGGGCTAAAAATCCATGTGAATTGTGAGTTTTCCCTTTGCTAGTTTAGAAATTCCTTCATAAAACAACCATTACTTCCTGCCAGCTCTTCACTTGGGAAGGATAAGGAAGAGAAGCCCATTGTTTTTCTAAATCATCATTGCTCTTTAGGACAATCTGGGTAGTTAGGAAGCCAAGGACGGGCAAGAGGTTTGTGAGGATCTATGAGTGCCAGGTGGGCAATCAGGCAGGCAGGGCCCTTGATAGGGAGCTCAGGCAAGAGATCCCCCCTCCCACACACACACTCACACATTTATATGAGGAATTTGACCTAATGTGAATGTGCTTCTGACTACAGGCACTCTAGGAACGGGGCTTGAGATGACCCTAGGAAAAGAGCTAAGAATTCCAGAGTTGGGGGTTTTTTAAGACTGTTAAGAAATTTTCATCTTTGTCACTTTGAAATTTTCTGATGTTGCTTAATTCATTAGAAAGAAAGAAACCAAAAGTTTCTGTCCACAATCAAGATAAGGGTTTTAAAAAAGCATCTGTCTTCAGGCTATGGAGGCATAATGTCAGTAATGTGTGTTCTTATTAATAGTGGTTTATCCTGGTTACATTGTCACGTCTTCCCTTGAGTTCTGCTATGACTGGCTTACTTACAGCCTTAGCCATCATTGCTTACACTGTATTTTAAGATCTGCTGGGGGCAAGTGCCTTCTATCTCATGTTATCTCAGAATCCTGAGAATTCTGCCCATTTATTTTTCTATAGAACTTAACCATTTTTATCAAGTTCTGTAATGGCCTGGCTGATATTTTGACTGGAATTGCATTATCTGTAAATTAAGTTGGGAAATGTCATCTTTTCTGCATTTAAGCCTTAAGCCAAAGTATGATCTCTCTCTCTCCATTTATTTGCATTTCTGTTTCTTCCAGTAAGGGTTTGTGTTTGGCATTATATAATTCTAATAAATCAACATGGAGTCTGATTTGTGGCTGTGTGTCCTAGCTCCCAAGAATTTGATACTTCTGTTACTGTTGCTAACAGGTTCTCTGTTTTCATTCTGTGTTCAGACTGTTTATAGGAATGGTATTGATTCTTGTGCATATTTCTTAGAGTTTGCTCCTTTGAGAACTGGTGGTGAATGCCACAGCCCGAGGCCTGCTCGTGAAGACACTCACTAGAGGCTTTGGTAGCAGGGATTCCCGAACCAGGGAGAGAGCAGGGCTGCATACTAGTTGCCAAGGCCAATCCACAGTGAAACAGAAATGATAAAGAAGATGGAGCTTTCTGGCAGCCTGTATTGACTCTGGGGAGGGGTAGAGCTTCCTGCTCATAGTATTTCAGTGGCATTTATTTTCTAATGTTAATAAATAGTAATTTGGGCTTTTTGTTTTGCTTTAGGATAGTGGTTTTTAAAAGGCTACATTTTGTTTTTAAGATACTAGTTTTTTAAATTAAATTATTTTTATTTTTTTTTAAATATATATATTTGTATTGATTTTTCACAGAGAGGAAGGGAAAGGGAGAAGGATAGAGAATTAGGAACATCGATGAGAGAGAAACATCGATCAGCTGCCTCCTGCACACCCCCTACTTGGAATGTGCCCGCAACCAAGGTACGAGCCCCCGACCGGAATCGAACTCGGGACCCTTCAGTCCGCAGGCCGACACTCTATCCACTGAGCCAAACCGGTTTCGGCTTATTTTTATTTTTTTAAAGAAAGACTTTACTTAGCATATTTAACAAGAATAAACTGAAAGGAGAAATGAAGATGGCAGCATAGGTGAACACCTAAACTGCTGCCTGGCACAACAATTTCAAAATTACAACTAAAAGACAGAACGGACACCATCCAGAACCACAGGAAAGCTGGCTAAGTGAAAATTTTACAACTAGAAGTAAAGAGAGAGGCTCACAAAGACTGAGGAGCTGTAAAAAGCTGAGGTACGGAGAAACATTCCTGGAGAGGACAGGCGGTGGAGGGTCTGGCTAGCTTTCTCTAGTGGGAGGGAGACAGAAAATCTCAACTGCACTGAACCCCACTTCTGGCTGCACTGAACCCCAGTTCTGGACGAGACTCATACGGGTGATCTGGACTGTTGTGAAAAGTAAGGAGTGCAGGGAAACTTAGGGGAGCTGCAAAAGACAGAGAGAGGTCTGTGGGCACATGAAAGTGCACACACAGATTGTGCCGTTGGCTTTCTCTAGCAGGAACAAAACAGAACTTCCCAATAGCACTGAAATCCAGGTCCAACTGCACTGAACCCCAGTTTCAGGTGAGACCTTGGGAACCCAGAGCACACAGGGTCCCTAGAGCACACAGAAACTCAGAGGAGCTGGGAAGGCAGAGGTTTGGAGGCTTGTGCCCATGCACACAGAAAGGACAGCAGGGATTACCCAGAGGCACTGAGACCCAGGGCTGCCATGTAGGGCAGGGTTGATGGGAAGCCAAGACTCTGCTCAGCCTTGAGACCCCACACATCCAAGCCCAGCACAGAGGCTGTTGCAATCTTGCAAGTCTTCAGACTGAATCTAGCACAGAAGTTCTCTGAGTGCAGACACAGCTGATCCTCACAACCAATTGGCTTAGAGGTCAGTGCCCCCAGTCATACCAACAGCAATCAAGAATTAACTACAACAAGACTATACACACAGTCCACAAAGGGGTGCACCAAGAGTGTCTACCTCAGGTAACTGGGGAGGAAGAGCTACTGAGCCTTATAGGACACCTAGCACACAAAGCTACTCTACCAACTCAGGAAAGCAGCGAAATATGCATAGACTAAAGAACAGATCACAAATGAAAGAAATGGAGGAAAAAAAATGACTGGATATAGAGTTCAAAACCACGGTTTTAAGATTTTTTAAGAATTTCCTAGAAAAAAATGGGTAAATTTAGTGAGACACAAGAGGAGATGAAAAAGGACCAACTAGAAATTAAAACATACACTGACTGAAATAAAAAATATTATACAGAGTCCTAACAGCAGACTAGAGGAACACAAGAGTCAAGTCAAAGGTTTTAAATACAAAGAAGCAGAAAACACTCAATTGGAAAAGGAAAAAGAATCCAAAAATGTGAAGATAATGTAAGGAGCCTCTGGGACAACTTCAAAGCGTACCAACATCAGAATTGTGGGGGTGCCAGAAGAAGAGAGAGAGCAAGATACTGAAAACTATTTGAAGAAATAATGACTGAAAACTTCCCACACCTGGTGAAAGAAATAGACTTACAAGTCCACAAAGCACACAGAACCTCAAACAAAAGGAATCCAAAGATGACCATACCAAGACACTTCAGAATTCAAATACCGAGAGCAAAAGACAAAGAATATTAAAAGCAGCGAGAGAAAAACAGTATATTACCTACAAGGGAGCACCCATATGATTGTCAGCTGATTTCTCAACAGAAACTATGCAAGCCAGAAGGGAGTGGCAAGAAATATTCAAAGTGATGAATAGTAAGGAGCTACAACCAAGATTACTCTACTCAGCAAAGCTATCATTCAGAATTGAAGGGAAGATAAAGAGCTTCATAGATAAGAAAAAACTAAAGGAGTTCATCAGCACCAAACCAGTGTTACATGAAATGCTGAAAGGTATTCTCTAAGAAGAGGAAGAAGAAAATGGTAAAGGTAAAAATTATGAGCAACAAATACATATCTATCAACAAGTGAATTGAAAATCTGCTGAACAAAATAAACTGGTGAATATAATAGAATTAGGGGCATAGAAAGGGAGTGGACTGATAATTCTCAAGGGGAGAGGGGTGCAGGGAGAGACTGGACAAAAATCATACACCTATGGATGAGGACAATGGCGGGAAGGTGGAGGGGAGCTATGGGTTGGGGTGGGGGGAGAAAGAGGAACAATTGTGATAATCTGAACAATAATGGTTTATTTAAAAAAAAGAAAGAAAAAGGAATAAATCATCTGGCAACCCAGATTGGCACCACATTTCTTTTGAAATTTTAGCACCGTCTGAAATCTCAAAATCATGAGCTTCCACTGGTGCCCTCTTGCACTTCAGTTTTGTGATATTTGTTAATTCAGGACTTTATTTTTTATTTTAAATAATTTTTGGTTTATTCTTTTGTAATCTAGTTACCAATGTCATTTAGTTTTTATTTTCTTTTTTATCTTTTGCCAGTTTCTCTGCCTTTCCTTTGTGTCTCACCATGTTCACTGAAAGTGCAGGAGGGAGAAAACTTCACTCCTTTATGAGAGTGGGCAGGGGCACCTTCACTGAGTTCTCTCTCTCTTTTTTTTTTTTTTAATTTTCACTCAAGGATATGTTTATATTGATTTTGAGAGAGAGAGAGAGAGAGAGAGAGAGAGAGAAAGAGAGAGAGACATCACAGTTGCCTCCCATCCATGTGTCTAATCTGCAACCTTTTGGTGCATGGGATAACACTCCAAGTATGCAATCTGGCCAGGGCTAGGTTTCTTTTTTAAAGGCATTTCTTTTAATGTCTTCTCTCTGATAGTATTTAGGTGGATTTTAAAACAAAACAAAACAAAATCAAGAAAGTACCCTGTAAGGGGCTGGGAGGTGAGAAGTGAAGAGCCAGATTTCGGCCTGGCATTACCTATCTGGGTTTCTGCCTCCTCAGTTACAAAATAAGGTCTTTCTAGAGTCTAAGAGGAAAAAAAAAATCCCAAAACAAACAAACAAAAACACTATGTCTTCTAGGGTTATGGAGATGGTCAAATAAAAACAGACAAAGGGATAGAAAGTGCCCAGCAATGGTCAGACCATTACTTCAGGTGTCATTGCGGCTGTCATTGATAATGGTGCTGGTATCAGTGGTGGTAGAGGTGGTGATGGAAGTGGAGGTGGTAATGCTAGTGGAGGAGAGTGATGGTGAGGACTGGGAGGAGCCCAACTGGGCAGAAAGAACCAAATGGAAAGTTGGAAAGGCTCGTGAAGCTTTTTTTTTTTTCCTCTGAATTTTCAGTTCTCTCTTCGTGACCTCTTGATGAAAGGTCTTAGAAGCCATAATTGGATCTTCAAATCTTCACTGAATCCCCACAATGGGCCATTCAGTGCCAGGCACCAGGAATATGATGTTGAGCTAAGTTAGATTCTTCTTTTTACTCAGTGCAGTTAATGGGGGCTTTCGAAAGAATGAATCATCACATTCAGTAGGGTCTCATTACTCACTGGAAAAGAAACGTGTTTTTTCAGTGCACAGCAGAGGAAGCTGCCCTAGAGTTGGGCATGTCAAGGAATACTTTCTGCAGAGATGACCATGCACAGTTGTACTGTGAGCTGAAGGAGGAGCACTGGCAGTTGTGAGTTCCCAGTGCGGGAATTAGGTGTTCACAGGCCCCCTGCTGGAAAGAGCGACTATGTTGGGAAGCAGGCCAAGGTCAGTGGCCTGCACAGAGTGGCAGGAGTCTGCAGAGGCTGCACAGAGGCAGAACAAAATGCAGTCTTGGGTCATGACCATCCTTGGAACAATGGGAAGCCCTGGTCCTGATGGCCAGGAGGTGCTGCAGCCAAGTTGTCTGTTTCAGAAACCTTAACTGGCCACATGGTAGGGGCTTGGATTCAAGGGGAAGCCAGAGATGATGGTCGTTGGATTTAGAGAGGTGTGTGGTTCTAGAAATAGACAAAAATGGGTGGTGAGAGTGGCCTTGAGAGTTA
Organism: Lasiurus cinereus; assembly: GCA_011751065.1. Classification (NCBI taxonomy): domain Eukaryota; kingdom Metazoa; phylum Chordata; class Mammalia; order Chiroptera; family Vespertilionidae; genus Lasiurus; species Lasiurus cinereus. The sequence goes on from JAAGEH010000006.1 coordinate 1,341,410, forward strand.
TTGAGGAGGTTGTCTAAAAAGGCTTGGCGACAAATGGATGTGAGGACTTGGCGGTGAAGGATGACACTTGGGGGACTAGAAGGCAGTACCTGTCACTGAGCTAGGGAAGGGTGGACAGAGGCCTGGGGTGGGCTGAGGCAGCCATGAGTCCTGTCTTTGACTCGAGTTGGAAGTGCCTTTGGACCACATGTCATGCATCTAGAGGTCAGCAATGGGCTGTAGCAGAAACAGAAAAAACTAGTGATAGTGGCGCAGAGAGGGACACCTCAAATCGAGTTCAATCTAAAGTCGTTATAGATAGAAGTTGTCCCAGAGCTGTATTGGGCATGGGAAATGAAGTCTTAGTCCTTTCACTGTACAAGTGAGGAAACTGAGGCTCAGAGAAGGCTTGGGAGCTGCTAGTTAGCAGCCAAGCCATCTCTTGGCCAGAATGGTTTTCCGTCCTCACTCAGTCCCTTTTTTTTCACTGTGCCAAGTGAGACTCTTCCTGTGGAGAGGGGACATGAGCCAAGGGCTCAGATGTCAGCCCCCTTGATAGCAGATCTATTTTTTGTCAGCATCCACATGGACCGTTCAGAGCCTCACATTCTTCTCTCGCTCACTTTAGAGCTCACATTCTGCCAGCTTCTTACTGAAGAGCGAACAAGCAGGAGCCGGCTAGAGTGGCGTGAGAGCTGGAAATAGAACTATACCATGCCCTTAACAAGCAAGCTTGGCCAAGACCACATGGCGCAGGCAGGGCTGGGCGAGGTGAAGGCTGGGGTCATTTGGTGACACTCTTCTGCTGATTAGTCAAAAGTCGAATCACCTCCAAAGCAGCAGTTATTACTTAAAGCTGGTCCCCCAAAGTGTGGTTAGGCCTAGGAAAGGGAGCCCACTCTGTGAGACCAGTGGCACAGCAGCCACCATTACTGTTAAGAATTTAATGTTCAGTTACATGTGGAATATATGAATTCGATATGCCAGGAGTTAAAAGACTAAAGTCGGCTTTACTGACCCTCCACCAGCCACAGTCCATTCCTAACCTCTCAAGTCCTCACCAGAATGCCAGCCTCACATGGTGACCAGTTCCCACAGAAATGCCTTTTTTTTTAAACACAGGTAGTGTCTATCATGCCGCTGCCTGTCACCCAGCAGGCACCTTGGAAACCTGCCCTGTTCTGGGTGGTCTGAATAGAAGGATCTCAGTGGCCGCTTCGCTGTGGGCACTTGGTCCCTTAGAAACAGCCTCTCGCCCCATCCTGGCACCGGCCTCTGCACACGCTCACAAGGGCTCTCCAGGGCAGCTTCGGGTGCATCTGTTGGGTCACAACTGCCCTTCAACACAAGGTCTACATATCCCACCAGCAGGGCCAAGTGCCTGTCCCCTCTAACACCGCCCCTGTCTGCCAGGGTGCTGGACGCCACGCGTTGAAAGTGGGGCTGGGAGTGTTTCCCTGTGGGGCCTTCACTAAATATCTTTCAGAGGTCTACCACAAAGAGGTGTGGGGAACCCCCGACACACTAGGAGAGTGTTCCTGGGAGAAAACGCCTACCCCAGTCCTGCACAGAGACTGTAGGATCTATTTGGTTGAAGTTGGGAATGGCCACAATTTAAAGAATGTTCCCAGTCTTTGAAACTGATGTCTCTGTCCTCCCCATCTGCTCTCCACCCTGCTTACTGCAAGCACAGACAAGTTAGTCATGGGGCAAAACTAGGGTAACAGTGTAGTGTGTCATCTGAGCGGGACATTTTTGAGTATGAAAAGTAGCACTACCTGGAGGGAGTCCTGGTGACAGTAGACGGGTAAACCAGGACTTTCCTGGCAAACCAGGTCATAGCGGGCACCCTGGCTTTTCCTTAATGAGTATATTACTACTGTTGTTACTATATTATTTTTTTAATCCTCACCCAACGGTATATTTTTATTGATTTGAGAGAGAGGAAGAAAGAGAAAAATATCAATGTGAGAGAAACATCAATTGGTGGCCTCCCATTTGCACCTTGACCAGGGATTGAACCTACAATCTAGGTATGTGCCCTGAATGGGAATCAAATCTGCAACTTTTTAGGGTACAGGATGATGCTTCAATAACTGAGCCACCCGGTGAGAGCAGGATATGGCTATTAATAATGTAGTTTAATACTATAATACGTTAATAAATGAAAGTGTGATTAGTGTTTTTGGCTCATTCAGACCGAGCCCCGTGGGTGAGAGGATGGCCTCCCATCGAGCGCCTGCGGGCTGAGCAGCAGGACTCCCCTCTGAAGTCTGTGGGCACTTGAGGAGGCACGTGGGGGCCAGTGGGCACAGGTATCTGTGGGGACTTGGTGGCTCTGCAGCAAGGCCTGCAGGGGAAACAGCCATCACCACACCCACAGCTCATCCTGGAGCAGAGGGCTCTGCCCAGGTTGTGTGGGAGTAGAATGGCCATTTGTAGGCTAAGAATATAGTAAAAATTGAGCTTAAAAACACTTAGAAATTAGGAAAAGTCTTATAGTCTCTTAGAAATACTGAGATCATCTTTGCTCAAATTACAGTTACCCCCACAATTTTTGCCATATTCCCATACTGTAACTACACTTAAGTTTCCTTTAAATCAACTTGCTGCCTGATGACTCAGCAGTTCCACCTCTCAGAATAAAACTGAAGAAACCCCAAAACACTAATTCAAGAATACATGCTCCCCTATGGTTGTGGCAGTGTTATTTACAACTAGAGGCCTGGTGCGTGAAATTCGTGTACCGGAGGTGAGGTGTCCCTCAGCCCAGCCTGCCTCTGCAATCGAGGACCTAAATGGACAGTCGGACATACCTCTCACAATCCAGGATTGCTGGCTCCCAACTACTTGCCTGCCTGCCTTCCTGATTGCCCCTAATTGCCCTCACTTGCAGGCCCAGTCACCCCTAACTGCCCTACCCTGCAGGCCTGGGCTCCCCCCCCCCCAACTGCTCTCCCTTGCTGGCCTGGGTTCCCCCCAACTACCCTTCTCTGCAGGCCCGGTCGCCTCCAACTTCCCTTCTCTGCCAGCCTGGTCACCCCTAACTGCCCTCCCCTGTAGGCTTGATTGCCCCCAACCGTCCTCCCTTGCAGGCCTGGTCCCTCTCAACTGCCCTCCCCTGCTGGCCATCTTGTGTCCACATGGGGGCAGCCATCTTGTGTGTTGGAGTGACAATTTGCATATTACTGTTTTATTAGATAGGATAGCCGAGATCTGGAAATAGCTCTGGTGCTCATCAGGAGATGAGTAGATAAAAAAGCTGCTACGTTACAACAGTAGAATACTACTCGGCTGTGAGGAAGAAAGATCTCTTACCCTTTATGACAGCATCAGTGGACCTAGAGAGCACTGTGCTAAGTGAAATAAGCCAGTCAGAGAAAGACAAGTACCATATGACTTCATATGTGGAATCTAATGAGCAAAATCAAATAATAAAACAGAAACACACTTATAGATACAGAGAACAGACTGACAATTGTCAAAAGAGAGGGAGGTTGTGGGGCTGAAAAAAGTGAAGGGATTAAGAAAAGAAAAAGTCATGGACTCACGTATGGTGGTCACCAGAAGAAAAGGGAGGTGTGAGGAGGCAGAAAAGGTTAAAGGGGGCATAAATGGTGATGAAAGGGGACTTGACTTGGTGTGGTGAACACAGTACAAAATACAGATGATGTGTTATAGAATTAAACACCTGAAACCGATATAATCTTACTAACCAATAACAAAAAGATGAAATCCACTTTATGTAAATTAATTTAGTTTTAAAGGTCAATTGTACCAATTTTGGCTTCTAGCTAAGAATTTTTAAATGCATATTGCTTTTTACATGGATGGTGTTGGCCCTTGTCCCCTGCGAGTCGTCTTGGCCAACACCTTGATCTAGCCCAGCCCTCGCTTCTCCCCGGTTTATGTGCGAAGCCTCATCCATCTACAGGGCACCCGCCTGGACCCTCGGAGGATGCCAAGATAGGGGTCTCTGTTGGGCAACAGGCACTGGTTCCAAGCAGCTGGGGCCTGTGTTTCTGTAAGACCCAATTACTCAGGGCATGTTTTCTCTCCAAGGCATTTATTTGCCTTCTAATAATAAATCGACAGATGTGGTTGTCTTGATCTGCCTTTACCATGACATTTGCCGCCACTTCACATGTTTGTGTTTGCAGATGCAGCCAAGAAACAGACTTATCTTTTGGGCTTAAGCTGTGCTCGTGGCCTCCATAGAGTTGCCTCCTAACCACAGGGTGGGAGCATGGGCACCATTTCTTCTCCTATCGCATCTTATGGTCCCCACCCCTTTATGGCTGAGATTTTTCTTCTTTGGAGGAGGAAGGGTCTTTTCCTCCATTATGTTCTGTTTGTGTTTGGATCCCAGAAAAGAGCCTGTGCCTAAGGATATTAGTATATCCAGACCTGGTGGATAGGCTTTTCCTAAAGCCCACAAGTAAGCAGAACTAAGCTTGCATTATGTGATACACTAAAGAGTTCACAGCAAGCACACAGCAAGCCCCAGATTAGGTCTATCATCTGCTGGGAAGGTGGCCCAGGGGATGGGGAGCCATTTAACCGACTGTGCTTTTTCTTGGGTTAGCTGGAAGGTTACAGGGCTGGTTGTATTTTTAAACACTAAATGTTAAAAGAATGTTTTCAGACTCTCTCCTTGGGTCAAGGACCTGGGACAGCTGAAGTGACCCATGCGCTGGGCCAGGCTGGTGGGATGAGGCCTGTGGCCTGTGGCCTGTGCAGGCCATGTGTGGCTGACCCTTGGGCCTCTATGGGTCTCCTCCTTCGTCCTAGGCCTCCTTCAAACATCTGCTGACTATTTTTTCCACATGTATATATTTAAACTTGTTGTTATGGAAATTTCTGAGCACAGTGAGGTGGCGAGGGGGTCCATCTGTGGAGCCATGGACCCTGCCTATCTTGTTCCCTCTGCTGCCCACTTTTCCTTTGAGTGTCTTTTCAGGCAATCCCAGAACTCATATCATCTCACCTCACTCTTAGTGCCCTTTTCCCTCTGAGAAGAGATTGTCAGGATCCTGACCCTGGTCTGCTCTCCTTCCGTGGATTGCTGCTCAGATCCAGAGCGCCCTTGCTCCTGGGAGTTCCCAGAGTCTCCCAAAGCCACCATCCATCTTTTAGGCCCCCTTTTAGAGGCCCCCAGATAGATCGTTGGCGGTTTCCCCAATTCCCAAAGCAAAGTGGGCACATTTTCAGCGACTAGGCAAATTTCAGCTGTGTTTTCTAAAAGCACACGTTTGGAAGGTACAGAGCCCAGATCATGTCAGTTGTCACAGTCCGTGTGGAAAGGTTGTGCCCCGGCCAGCTGCTGGGCCCCTCTGCGCTATATTAATAGCAGGGCCGTGGGGCCCAGGGGGCTGGGAAGCCAGGAGGAAGGGACAGCTGAGGCAGACCTCGCGCCATGCTCTAGGCATGTGCTCCTGTCACGGCACAGATGGCCCCACGTGCCTTGCCATGCCAGCCACCCAGTGCGCCTGCCTTCTCCTTGTAGGGTCAGGAATGGGCTCCAGCTGACAATATGCTTGACGAGAGGGAGCCAGATTGAGGTGGGCGTGGTAGGGATGGCCCCACACTGGGGGTCAGCTTACGCTTTTACTGGAAGCTTGGGCATGTGCGGGCTGAATGAGGCAGTGCTCTGTCAACAGCTGGGATATTGGGTTCTACATGCCAGGGCTGGACAGAGAGTTTTAAATGTCACAGGCCGAATGAAAGGTCAGTTGACAACAGGGGAGAGGGGTGGGGGTTGGGGGCCACCTCCTTGTCATGGTTTAATTTGGCCAGGAGGTTGGGTAGGGTCAGCGCCTGGGAAAAGCCTAGCATATGAGGTTCCATGAAGAGATGGACGAGGGTCCCTGGGGAAGCAGGAGGGCAGGGGCTGTGGGCGAGTGGAAATGCCAAAGCAAGTCTAGAGTTGATAAGTCAGCAGGCTAGGCCCCCAAACCCAGAGGAATGGTTGAGGACCAAAGCCTATAATTAGGGTCCCTGGTTTTGGTGTCAAACTGAACTGAGCACCAACTTCAGCCTCCACTGTCCACACCACACTGGGGCAGCTCACTGATTTGCTGAGTTACAAGGATGGAACCTGTGCTGCTGCTGCTAAGCCAGCAGGTAGCACCTGACGCTCAGAAAGGAGTCCTAAACTGTGGTCTGTTAATAGCAGTTAGTTTGTGAGAAACTGCCCATCAGACCTAACCTTACCCGGAAAAACTTGTGTTTCAACAGCACAGGACTTCCTCAGAGTCTGAATAATCACACTGCCAATGTTTAGATATTGTAAGATTTTTATCAAGTGCTTTGGAGACTCATCTGCTCTTGGCCTTGCATGCCTCAAGTCGCCAGGGCCTGCCCCCTGCCTGTGAGCTGCAAACCCACCTTCGTGGGGCCAGCGGCCACCTGGCCTGTCACTCATCCCTGAGTGGGTCTGGCTTTTGTGGGCATGTTCACTTGCTCCCCTACAGTCAAGTGGAGCTATTATTATCTCGGAAGGAACAAGGGCCAGCAGATTGGCACTGAGGTGCTGGCCTGGCCGCCTTGACTTTGCTGTGACATTGGTCTGGGAAACCCGGGCTCATGGGCTCAGAGAACTGGGGTCCTGGCCTGAGGAGAGGAAGTGAAGAAAAGGAGTCAACACACTTTTCACAGGGCCTAGGCCAGGGCGAGGAGCTAGCATCGTAACCCCTGTGGTCCCTTAGTAGCCTGAACAGAACATAACAGGGCTGGGCAGTGACTGTAGCCAGCCAACACCTGGGCATCTCTGGGTTGCTCAACCACTGCGGATAGGGTTTAGGAAGGCTTAGGGCCAGGTGGTCTGAAGCCAGGTTGGCGTCTCAGCACAGGGCAGGCAGGGAGGAGGCGCTGTGGGTTCTCTTGGGCCTTGGCTGGTGGCAGGAAGCCTTGAGTTAACTCTTCCCACTCATCTTCTGTCTTGCTTGTCCTGGCCTCGAGAAAGAAATCCTGGCAGCAGTGGCTACAGCTGGGCGTCAGGTGCTTCATGAAGGCTGAGGGGATCCCTCTTCTGAAGAGCCCGTGGGAGAAATGCTAGGGTTGGAAGTTCACAAGCAGCACCCACCCCCACCCCAACTTGGTCTTGACCCAGAGAACCTTTCCTCCTCACCTGTTTGTTCCTGATTTTTTTGACATGTCTCATGATGCCTGCCACATCCCAGGCATTAAGGGAACACATTGATTCCTCCAGCCTTCACTTTACAGGGAAACTGAGGCACAGAGAACTCAAAGGTGTTCGAGTCTGAAACCCACTTTCCGGACCGTGCCCTTGAACGCTGCTCGAGGGTGAGGGTTCCAGGGAGGGCCTGGGTGATGCTGTGATGCTGGCGCTGAGAGGGAGCCAGCTTGTAGCTGCACAAATGCCATGGGGTGGGAAGAGCTCCTGTGGAGGCAAGGGAGGAGAGAGGGTGGACGAGGAGGGCAGTGGAAGCACTGAGAGCTCTACACTGTGTTCTGAACCCATGTTTCCTGGGATTTTCTCTGCTCCTGAGTGGAGGAGGGACTGTCTGAGGCAGGAGACCAGCTGGCCTAGGTGATGTGCTCCGAGGCTCCCAGCATGGCCAATGATTAAGTTAGAGGGCAGAGGTGACTGATTGGGGGGTCTGCTGCCGAGGTGCTTCAACCTGGGGGCTTTCTTTCTGAGGTCTCTTTCTTGACAGTATAGAGGAGGGTCCCTAGTATTTCCAGAATCTTCCTCAGTCCCTTTGGGGCTCAGCCTGTCCTCAGAGCTGGCTTCTTTCAGCTTGGAGCACACGCAGCAAGGCAGCCTTGGAGGGAGGACTGGGTGGCTGGGTTTGGCTGTATTAGGTGGGCAGGCAAAGGACAGACACCACTATGTGTGCGGTGCCCCAGCCTCCTCGCACTCTGGAGGGAGCAGCCATCTTCTGGATTTTGAGGTGTTTTTTCCTGACAGGTCAGGAAAATGAGCTTTGAGAGAAGTCAGTACCTGACGCCACTTCTCCCATCCCCTAGTGAAAATGGGAGCCAGGGTGGCTGGGTGGCTAGTGCTCACTCTTGGCTGGAGCTGCTTTTGGACCTGGCCTGGAACAGGCTGGGCACAGAGATAACCAGCTCCCACCAGCTCTGCATTTCATCTGGGACAAGGCCACAGGTTCAGCTGCCCCCTTTCTCCTGTTGCCTCTTACTCCCTGTTCCCACTCTACAGGATCCACAGGAGGGCCGACGGGAAGGCCTTCCGAAAGATGCCTCTGAGCTTGGCTCCAGCAGTTTGCCCTTGACTCAGGCAGGTGGCTTGTGTAAGATCACAGAAGAAGGCCTTGGAGAGTGAGACTCAGCCTTCTCATTCCCAGCCTTCTCCTGCATCAGTAAAGGGGCCACATTTTCAAAATCATGATGGCTTTTCTCTTAAAACCAACAGTAGACAACAGCCTACAATCTGCCATGAATATAAGTGGCGCCGATGGCAGTCTGGCCATTGGAAGAAAGACATCACATGGAAGAGCCACCTGAGTGCCCACAGTGCGTTGCTGTGTTGTGTGTGTGTGTGTGTGTGTGTGTGTGTGTGTGGTTTTGTTTATTCTGTGAGTCCTTTCCTCCCCCTTTTCTCTCCACTCCCAGCCTTGCTGCTTTCCAATGTCCTTGGTGCCTGCAGCAGTGGGACCTCTTTGGAGCTGTGGCACCTCGGAGACCCATCGACACAGTCTCTGTGATTTGAAATCTGAATGCTTCAAGCCTCGAAGGAAAGGTTTGTTAAGAAAATAGTTTTATGAACAAGGTCTTGGGAGAAAAGAACTGATCTCCCCCTCCACCAGAACCCAGCTGTTCTGCACTTTCTACATTGCCTTCTCTGCAAATGCCAGTTAGAGCCGAGTCGTGTCTGGCTCTGAAGCAGGCCTAGTCAGGTGGCCTCTTAGGAACCTGGTCTCAGCTTGCTTTGGGGTCCCCTCTGCCTTGGATCTGCAGGATAAGTGGGAAGCCCATCAGGCTGGACAGCTTGTTCACTGCCCTCCTCTCCAAGACTGCACTCCGGCCAAGGGCCAGAGCTGCCTTGCCAACTGCATACAGTATGCTTCTGTCTCCATGCAGCACATAGTAGGTGCCTAATAAATCTGTGTAGAATGAGTTTTGGGCGTCTGTGCATTCTGCTTGGAGCCCAGCTCCACATGTGTCTATCCTTGCTCCCTTGCCTTTCACTGCCTTCCATGCATGGTTGCTGCTCCAGGTTCCAGGGGAAGCCTGACCCTTCCTTCCTTGCCCCGGATCCAGCCAGGTCCCCACTGTCATTTCCCTCATTGCAGCCCACTCTTTCCTTCATGGCCCTTATCACAGCAGAGTTGTATGTTTGTGTTCTTAGTGCCTGTCTCCCCACAAGACTGAACCCCAAAGGCCAGAGCCTGCCTTTCCTGCCCACTTAGTACAGAGCAGGCATTAGGTAATTGGTGGTTGGATGAGCAGAGCAAGATGTAGACTCTTGATGAGAAAGGCTTCTCAGCTTTGAGCGATATTAACATTGGGACTGGACTATTCTCTATGGGATCCCCTGAGCACTAAAGGATGTTTAGCAGCAGTATCCCAGCCCCCCCAAGTTTGACCAGAAATTTGCCAAGCATTCTCAATGAGTGAGTAGGTCAATGGGTAGGAGAGACAAATCTCTGACAGAGGATCGATCCCAAGGAATCCTCCGAGCAGAGGCACAAGGCCCAGCAGTCAGTACAGCAATACCTCAGAGTGAGCTTCGGAGCAGGGACAGTTCATACCATGGCGAGGAGTTAGGCTAATGGTGTGACCTGGTCGGATGTGATGGGTCTGACCAGGATATCCCACAACCCTCTCAGCGCTCCTCAAACAGAACTCACAGCCAAGGCTGTGAACACAGTCAAGGACACATGACAGCCACGTCCCTGGGTGGGACCCGGTGCAGAAGGGCCTGGGAAAAATGGGAAATCCAGTGCTCAGCTAGGTACCAGCACGATAAGGATCGGTCCTCAGCCGCCACAGTCACCACGGGGCTCAGGGAGACAGGGAGCTGCACACCCACTGGCAGCTCTGCAAACCTGAGGCCCGTCTCCTGGCGCAGTGAGCTCCCTGAAGGGCAGGTTACGTACATAGGCGGTTGCAGCCCTGGGCCTTACTGTTCTCCAAGACTCGTTAATTGCTGTAACGTGTGTGTTTCCAGGGCATGGGCTTTTCTGCCCAGAGGCAGGCTCATAGCGGGGTCTCCTAACATCCAGATAGAAGAGGAGAGAAGGGATTGTCTCTTACGAGGAGGTGAGGAGGTGACCGTGGGTCGGAGGGAGGGAGTCAGTGTCCAGGAGGTACCTGGGGCTTTGGCTGGGACCACACGTGGCGGGAGGGGACCGGGGAAGTGGGGGAGTGGCTCTGTGGTGGGGTGTGGGAAGAAGTGGAGGGTTTTCTTTGCCCTGGAAGCCACCATGTGTACCAGTAACTTCCTCGGGGAAAGGCCAGCCTGCTCAGTTGGGAAGCACTGGTTTCAGAACTATCCGGTGCCCTGAGACTGTGGGCCAGCCCCTTGCGGCTGGCATGGCTCCCACAGGGTGAAAGAGATGGCACACTCGACAGAAGGAGGTCCGGGGAAGTCAGCTGCCCTCATCTCTCCCTGCCTCCTTGTACTCTTCATTTTCTTACCAGGTAGGATGTTTTGTCATCTGAGGTGAGCAGGACTGATGCCATCCTCTCAAAAAGAGGATGGGCCCATGTGCCAGGCACTGGTGCCCGCCTGCAAATGGAAGCCATCTACAGCCTGTGCCTCCCCATTTAGCTGTGATGTGCTGCTGAAGGCTGGAGGGGTTAGGGAGGAGCAGTCCGGTCCATGGAGGGCAAGTGGGTAGGAGTGAGGCTACCCATTTAGTTTTTCTGGAAAGAGTCCAGGAAAGCCCAGGGAAGAGAATAGCAGGGACACCCCTGCGCCTTTGCCAGCTTGCTGGGGCCAGTCACTATCATTCCTCCTCATGGACAATCTGAAAAGACATCTGTGCACCTATTGTGAGTCACTTCCTACTCTGGGCCCCAGGGACACAGAGGAGGACAAGATGGACATGGGCCTGTCCTCATAGAGCTTGGAGCCTGAGAGAGACCCTGGCCATGTGGCCAGGCAGGGCTTGGCCAGGAGAAGCAGGGAGACTTCCTGGAGGAGGCAGCTTGGAACTGGAATGAGGAGGAGGTACCTGGTAACTAAACAGAGGGAAATGTGCCCATGAAGCAGTGGACAGGCGTTGGCCCTGCACAACTCTCACGACTCCTACCCTGGCTTAGATTTTACCAAGAGGGCAGGGATGAGCCATAGTTTGTATCTTGGGAAGTTCCTTCCAGAATGCCATTTGAGGCCAGAGTGGATGTGGTGAGACAAAGAAGGTGGGAGGCTGGTGGAGTCACCTCTGTAGAGGTAGCAGCCCTGGGCCAGGGAGCCGGAAGGTAGGGCCTGGTGAAAGGCCTGTATAGGGTAGGCAAGGTGGGGAGAGGGGCCATCTGGGATGAGACATGCAATGAGTGGGGAGTCTTCCCGGTCTCTGTGGCCCTATCTATAAAAACGGGAGCTTGATGGCTATTGGCTTGGATACCAAATACCCACCCCAACTCCCACCACACACAGATAGTCTGCCCCCACCTTTGATTAAACATTCAGGCATCCTCAACCACAGCCCACGTCTGCAGCCACTGGTGCCCTTTCTGCTTGGGTGACTCATGGAATTAATGTTCATTTGATTATTACTATAAATTATGCTTCACATAATTTCTCCCTTAAGGGCAGAGGATGGCTCCTTAGAAGGCTGGAGCGGGCCACTTGGTCACTCCTGCTGGGGAAGCACTGAGTCACGCTTCTCCCCTGCCCTGGCCAGGGCCCAGGGGACATCACAGGTGCACAATGGAAGGGTCTTCTAGTCAACTGATGGGAGATGCCACCTCATCGGCGAGAGGGCTAGGCAGGAAGTTAGGCCTGAGTGGCTGGGGTCCCGAGCAGGGTCAGATCAACACTGCCTTCAAACCCCCCCTTCTCTGGTGGCCCAGCAGAGGCCAGGAGGCAGATTTGGAGCCAGCTGGTGCTTGGTGCAGGCTCAGAGGAAAACAACATGACATGACCTCAATGCCAATGCGACCCTCACTAAGGCCCTGGACTAATTATAATAAAATTTGCATTTTGGTTTTGACCCCGCCCCCGTGGGTTTTTCTGTATACATTATGGGTAAGGTCATGCCCAGAAGAAAGATAGTTTCTGTCAATTGTCAATCATCCCTGAATGCAAATGCAAGTCTCCACCCAGAAAATCCCTCTTTTAAACCCAGGAGTTGGGGACCATAATCTCTCATATTGATGCTTTACCTCTGAGGAGCGTGCCCAATCCATTCCTCTTCCCTTCCCCCACAGGCACGCACCCCCTCACCCTCTAAGGGACCCCACAAGACTTGCAACTAGGGGAGCAATCGGCAGCTACTGCTCGCCCTGGGTTATCCCTCTGAACCTGTCTCCAAGGCCTTCTTTTCTCCGACTTCCCAGTGAGCTAACACACAGTCTGGCCATTGTCCCTCTCCACTGACTTGTGTCTTGTCTGGAATAACTGAGGTCTAGCGGTAACCCCAATCAGTAACAAGTGAAGGAGGGGAAGAGGCAATGAGAGCTTCAGTTCATGTACCACTTGAATATGGAAGGTTGGGATATTGAAGAAATAACACTCCTGGAAATGGGATGGCCTTACTCCCTCTGTCCTTCCTTCACACATCTACTGACTATGCCTGGCATGCTGGAGCGTGGTGATACAACAGGGAACACCTCTTGCTGCTTATAGCCGCACAGGGCGAGGTGTTAACTGCATAATCGCAGAAGCACAGGCTGAGAAGGGTGTGCTGACCCTTCCCCTAGAGCACCAGAGGACAGGCTGAAGTCCTAAGAAGGAGGCGTGACCAAGAGACTCAGGTGCAAAAACCCTGTGGAAGAGAGCCTGGGGAGCAGGTACCCACGCAGACCAGGCCAGAGAGGAGACAGGACAAAGGACTTATGCTGTAATCCCAAGAGCTTGGGTGTGCTGACTTGTTCAGGAGAGGACAACACACAGATCTGCATGTTAGGGCATCATCTGAGGGACCGAGCCAAGACCACCCGGGATTCATGAAGGGAGGGTGCTGACATCCTAGGTCTGAATGCCAGGAGGCCCTGGGGTCAGACAGGAAGTCCACGGAGAAGTGGAGGCATAACCTGAGTAGGGTGGGGACAGCAGGGAACAAGAAGCCACAGACCCTCTGTCTCTGGCACCAAAACCAAACACTACCTGGTAAAACTCTGACAAGCCTCATGGACTCATCCACCCCAATGCACCTGGCACTGGAATAAACCAATTTGCTTCAATTTCCAGTTGATGTTGCATATTTACATTTTTCTTTTTTTAAATATCTCAAGCTCAAAAGAATCCAAAATTTATACAAAAAGAAAACACCTAGACACTAGATTGAAGCTGACATATGCTTATCTGTTTCCTAGAAGAATGAATAAAAAAACAAAGCCCACACACATAGTCTCAGCCGCTGTCTGCGCCACCCCCAGTTGCTCTGGATACTGGAATGAATCACCGTCTGCCTGCCCCCACCCTGTGCAGGGTAAGTCTCCTCCATCCGAGTCCTGGTTGGTGTCCTCACAGGAAGCACAGGGCGGGGCACCAAACGAGACCACCCAGGTACAGCCTTCATTCAGGCCCCAGGGGTCACTCCTGGCACAGACATCCTGTCTCAGATCAGGTCTGCCAACAGGGAAACTGAGGCTCAGAAAAGTCAAGTAATTTACCTAAAGCTCTTACCTTGTAATTATACGAACTGGGCCTTAATCCCCAACTCTGACACTAAAAACCAAAGAACACAAAAGTCACAGCCTTCCTCCTTCCCTCCCTTCCTCCCTCCCTCCCTTCCTCCCTCCTTGCTTCCCTCTCTCCCTACCTCCTTCCCTCCCTCCCTCCCTCCCTCTTTCTCTCTCCAGCTCTCTGCAAACACTGGGTTTACATAGGACAGTAGGTACAGGATACCATTTATCTCAGTGGTCTTTCACTGGCGTCAGTTTTGCCCCCTCGGGGACATCTGGCACTATCTGGGGATATTTTTGGTTGTCACACTTAGGGGGGTGAGGAGGTGATGATATAAGCATTGAGAGGCTGCTGCTACACATCCTACAGTGCCCAGGAGAGCACCACCCGGACCAGGAAGGGCTGGGGAGAATCCCTGATCTGGGTAAATGGTGGGGAAAATAAGTTTGTGCCCACAGGAGAGAGGTCCAGAAAGATAAGCCCCAGGTGTCTATAATTATTTATCTTTTGTTGAAAGGATTTGGGTAATTTTTTTTATTTTTCTTCCCTATGTTTTTATGTACTGTTTGAATTTTTTTAAGGAACAATGTGCATGCATCATTTTTATAATCAGGGCATAAAAAAAGCTGTTTTGCTCTGTAAAATAAAAAGGGGCTTGGGGACTTAGTGAGCCTGCTCCTGCTCCTGCTAGCTGCTATCAGACCCAGCTCGCTGGGAAAAGTCTGTCTGGACAGTGAGAGCAGCAGTCCGGCCTGCATTATGCTGTGGGATGTAAAACGTACCGCTATTCTGGACAGGCCCAGGAGCAGGAGGAGGAGGGTGGTGGAGAATGCTGAGCTGCTGCTCTCACGTAGCCCTTCTGAGACCAGGTGTCCATTTTCCCCACAGAAATTTAGGCGATGGGACTCAGGAGGGCCTCTATGTGCCAGAGACCAGGACAAAGGTGGGTTCAGCATGCCTCCCCCTTAGGGTGGAGGCCTGAGTTCCCCCTTTCCAAGGTGGCATTTATCCCTAGATCACCTTTATGTCTTCTCAAGACTGGCTTCAGCTGGTGTTCTCAATCAGCGGACTATTGACATTTGAAGTGGGATAATTTTCTACTACTTGGGGAGGGGGTGCATCCTGACATTGAAGCATGTTCAGCAGCATCCCTGGCCCCCACCCATCCTCTCCCAAGTCCCAACAACCCAAAATGGCTCTAATCAAGGCCAAAAGGGCAGTGAGGAAGGCCCAGGTCACAGCTGGCAGGAGCATGGTCAGCCGTGCCGTGGTTTAAGCAGAGGCCCTCCTAGAAATGGTGTGGGCTCCTGAATCAGGACACCCACTGAAGACATTGCTGAGTCACTACCTGTGTCTTTCAGCTTTACAAATCTTCTCTTGTGGGTACCCCATTGGAGACAGCCCTGAAAGGGCTCTTTAGACAAGTCCCAGGAGGTTTTCCTTCAGACAATGACTGGCAGGCAGAGGGAGCCTGCGTTTTCTGAGAGCACATACCCCACAGACTTTGCGGGCAGGCTGGGCAGGTGCGGCTGCAGCCACTTTGCACACCAGCGCCTAAATCAGACTCAGAAGATGAGCTTGAAATTAAGTAAGATAAAATAAAACCAGTCTGGAAATTCAATATCTCACATTCCTTCCTGTCTTTTTAAAAATCCATAATTCATAGATAACCCAGTCAAGGGGATGTGCAGTTTGAAACGAATGATCCTTCCTTCTAAAGACTGGAGCTGGGAGAGGCATCTTCTTGAAATGCAGAAAACAAAAGACAATTCTTTGAAGCTCATGTCCCCTGGTCTGGACCTCCTCAGCCCAGACCTCCATCCCCTAGGGATGGGAACATGACAAACATGCTCGAAACACATGCTAACTGCATGGCTATGAATTTGTCCTGTGTTGACTCTTCACGGGCCCGCGATGACAGATACCCAGGTTTACTCATTGTGCTGGAAAACACGCAGCTACCTGCCATGGAGAACTGGCTAAATAACCAAGACCTCCCTTTGATGGAATGACCATGCAGCGCTGAACACAGGAGACGCACCACTGCGTTGTTGGAGTGGGGAGAGGGGAGAGTGGGGAGGTGCTTATGCTGTGCTACCATCTGGGTTGATAAAAGGAGAAAAAGCACGCAGGTATGCTCTGGCTGGTAGACACCCATGTGTCCTTCAGCTGGCGCCTCCCAGATAGGGATGGGAGGCCAGAGACATTCCCCACGCAGCCTTTTGTATGTTTTTATTTTTGAACCAGAAATAAGTGCTCAGAAATAAACATGTAAAATTAAATTTCCTTTAAGAAAAACCCCACACACAGTGCCAATTTGTTAAGAAAAACACACTGGGGGAGGAAAATTATGAATTTCAAGGAAACCCGAGCGTGTCACCTTGGGGTGATTCAGGCCCCTGTCTGGTGCTTGAGGTCTATCCCTCGGCAATTGTTGACTAAGGGTTCTCTGCTTGGTTTATATTCTGTCATGATTTGGCATCTTCCGAATTACAGCGTGACCCTCAATACTCTCCAGAGCTTCTGACCCCTCGCCCACGTCCCTCACAGGGCGATGGTTATTATGCTGATCGCTGGACTGGTCTTTGGATATTATTTCCTATCTATAGCAAGGGATGCAGATTCTTCCATTCGCTGTGGTAGTGTAAAAGTTCCTTTCAAATCATTGATTTAAGTAATGCATGAGCAAAAAAAAAAGGAAAAAAGGTTGAGTAAATACCAGCACAGCTAAGCCTGCAGATTTGCAAAGACCACAGAGCCAGGACCAACCTGGCAGCTGAAATCTGGGACACGCAGCTCTGCACAGCACACCCCCTCCCTGTACCCCCAGCAAATCCACTTTACTCTCAATCACCTGGCCTCTTGGGCTCCCTGACTCAATATGATCAAGAGAGGAAAAAAAAAATAGGCATTTGCAGTGAGCTTTCAGGGGCTCTGCTGAGCAGCAAATCCCGGTGTCCTGTCATTGGGTGGGCGGGGACAGCTCCCCAAAGTACACCAAGCTCCTGCACGTGGTCTGTCCACCTCCATACAGACAGACCTTCCATTCCATTTTAGAACGTGTTTTCCATTCCCTTTTAGAAGGTATGGCCCATTTTCTGATATCAATTATGCTTTAAGTGCCACATATCCTAAGCTAATAAAGGAGGCCTAGTGAGCACCAGGGTGGGCTGGATCAACACTTGCCTGCAGCCCATTCTCAGAGATGTTACAACAGGCAGTGCCACAGATGGTCCCGGGATAAGGCACTGCATAGGTAGACTGGTCAACAGGCAAGATGGCCGTATTGCTTAATGGGGTACTTCCTTAAATGCAATGCACTGGATTACACTGTGAAGACACATGGAAGGGGTCTAGGGAAGGTGTGAGTCACCTTCTCCAAGGCTCTATGGAGACTGTCCCGTTCTGATACCCCCGAGATGGAACCAGGTGCCCACCCTCCACATTGCAGGAGTGGGCATGGGTGGAAGGCAGGAGGCAGAGCTGTGGATTCCGTTGGCTGGGTGTGCGGAGAAATGAGCACTTACACACCTGTGTCATCGAAGGGTACAGGTAAATGTGACTGGAACTAATGAGAATATAATTACCCCATTGGGAACTGCAGGGGCTCTGGAGGCCAAAATCTGGTGCTAATGAAAACACGCAAAGGGGAGCGCTGGCCGGAAGAAGCACCACTCTTGTACTTTCCTAAAGGTTCTAGTTCTGGAAAGTTCTTGGGTAGGGGCAATGAAAGGGCACCGGGAAGTCCATCTTAGACTGTCTTGGAACTAGGCCCCTCCTTTATTCCTAAGTGGGGACAAAGTGGAATGATGAGGGTTTAGTGGTGGCCTGGTAGCCACGGCAGTAGCTCCCATCTTCTTGGCAGTCCCCTCCTATTGCCTCTTGCCACCTGGCCGTCCATTTTGATAAAACTGCAGGGAAGACAAGACGACCTTGACACACGCTAGGCCCTGGCCTGGTAATGACTTCCTGAAGGCCAAGCACTAAAGCTGATGTGGCCACGGGGAGGGGGCCGGGGCATGGACCACAGGCTCTGCGAGCTCAGTGGTTTCCAGCACGTCCCCCCTCTCCCCGCACATTCTTGGGGATCTAGATCGCAAATGAGTTTGTTCTGTGAGAGAGGAAAACCTGTCTTATTGCTTATTCCGAGCCAACCTTCAGAATCACCCGTGGGCTATAGATCCCCTGAAGGCAACAGATGAGCCAACTCACCTAATGAGCATTTTCTCCCCTGTGTAGTGTGTGTGTGTGTGTGTGTGTGTGGTGGGGAGGCGGCTTGGGCACTATGCTACACAGACCTTTAAAAATACAGATCCCCCAGGCCCTCAGATCTACTGATTCTGTCCCCAGAAGTGGGGCCCAGGGTCTGCATCCTCATTAAAGCCTCCCTCCCTCAAACCCACTTTAGAGAAGGGGGCCTAAGGATAATTCCAAAATGGAGTCTTCTTTCAAAAGGCTGCTGGGGAGAGTGGAGGTTGAGTGGTGAGCAACCATATTGATTTGCATGAGGGTGGGAAGGCAGAGAAGTTTTCCACTACCTTGAGACCTGCTCTCTGAACAACTCGAGGCTGTAATTATACATGCAAAATGAAGCTAGAATTTCAGAGAAGTATCTGGAGAATTCAAGTCAGAAGAAGCACGTTCGTCTGAAATACCTAGATAATTAAAGAAAAAATATATATTCATTGCATAAATTGCTCATTAATTCACTCTTCTATGGGGGTATGCAGCTTAAAAGCAGGCGCCTTGATTAATCCTAGCTATATGAAATCCTCAAGAGGCTCCTTTCTCTTCCTGTGCCTGCATCTTCATATTCCCTTCCTCTCCAAAAAATCATAAATGAAGTTGTCCCTTTGCAAAAATGTGTTTCAGATCTACCAGTGTCCTCTCGTTGGTAGAATCAATTTAGGTGTGCTTTTTTCCTTAAGCACACATTTTGAAATCAGATGCATTCTTTCCAGTTCACTGGAAATGCTAATTTTTTCCCTTCATATTTTGAAGTTACATTGTGTGTGGCTGAGCATGTAAGAGCCTGCACAATAGCACTTCAGAGTGACTGAGGAGGGATGCGATCCCAATCAGAGGGAGAGCCGGGGAAATGGTTAATTTTACAGGCAAGCCACTGATTGGGAGAAGAATCTATAGAATTATTTCCTTAAAAAAAAAACAAACCCTGAAAATTCAAAAACCACTTGGAAAAACAAATGTCTAATCCCAATGGGTTGATTTTCCAAGACCCTCTAAATGAATTTCAGCACATTCGTCCCCACTCGTTTCCCTGCCTGCCTCCACCTCGACCCGGGCCACCTGGCACCTTACCCCGCTGCTGCTGTTCTGTTCGGCGGTGTCACTCAGGCACCATGGCTTCTCTGCTGCCCACCTGGTGCTCCTGCTCCTGGCCCCGCTCTTCCCCTCAACATCCCCTGCACTCTGGGAGGGACGCCGGGATGATAGCTTCCAACAGGGACCCAGGTCCTCCACTGAACCACCTTTAAAAACAGCCTTTTTATGTCTGCTGGCTGGAGTGAGAGCACATCTCTTTAGTACCTTGCTTGGGATCAATATTAAATACTCTGTACTGCCTTGTTTTACAAAGCTATGGAGGCCTACAGACATCCTGGGTCAGAAAACCCTGCATGTAAACAGGGAGGTGGATAAATAGAAACCATTTGCAGGCACGTAGGGACACTTCTTTCCAGTCGGTTAACACGCTGATAGGTTGTTTTTACTGCTCATTGAAGGACCGATCCCCAGTCTGGGGATTTTATAGGCCAGTAGGAATAATTAGAGGGGAGATGGCCACTCTTCACTTTACCAGGAGAGGCACTGGAAAGCAGCCACCTCCCCAGAGAAAGGAGCTGCACTTGGGTGCCCAGGGCAGCACCAGCAAGGACAAAACCTCAGGCCTGACTATGCAGGGAATGTCCACCGCTGAGCGCCCGGTACTGAGCCCACCTGTGGGCTGGCACATCTAGGCACTGGGCAAGGGTAAGGAGGTCCTGCTGCCCTCAAGCTCTGCCTCTGACTTGAGAGCACCCAGCCAGGTGCCAATATTTCACAGGACAGACTGGTACTGAAATCTCAGTGTCACCACATGTGCTGTATTTTATCTGCTCCCAAGACGACCAGCTCCTGCATGTCCCCTCTCCTGGCCCTCACTTACTGCCAAGCTGACTCCCCTGACTCGCCCAAGTCCCTCCTGTTTTCTGAGCCATGTGTGAGTCAAATAAACATAGTTACACATATTGTCTCTAGATTGATTTTTACATCTTTTTATAGCATAAGCTCTTCTAATTACAATAGAAATCAATGCTTATTATAAAAAAATAAAATCCTGGCTGAAATGGATAATAGAGGATGTATCACAATCCAGCTATTGGATACCACCTGACTCCCACAACTGTCTGGATCAGAGCCTCCCGTGCCTCCCCTGGGCCTGTGCCCACGCATGAGGTTGCCCCTCGCATACAGATGCTGCCGTCATTTCTGGGTCGTGATTTACTGAGACAGGCATCTTCCTGTCTCAAGACATTATATTGACCGTGTTCCTTTGGACTGCTGCATGCCCACGCTCTGATGCCACCACCCCGTGTTACCGCATCTTGGATCCGCTTACTCTGATGATGTGAAGTAAGGAAGCTGGTCTTGCTCTAACTTCCTTTCCCCAAAGCAATGCACATGCATTATTTACAGGCCTAAGAGTCCTTAATGCTCATGGAAATGAGGGTCCTGAGCCACCTTTGGTCGCTACTCTGCTCCTCTGGCCATTTCTTCCCACAGTTCTAACCAACATGCTTATGTGGACATTTCTGACTTAACACTGGGGGTCAGGCCCCCCCAGTGCTCTATACTGGAGCTGCTGTAAGCAGCACTTTCTGTCCTCCAGCAGCATCACCCAGGCAGTAGCCACCAACCAGTGTGGCTTTCGAGCACTGGAAATGTGGCACAAGCAACTGAGAAACAGATGCTTCATTTCCTCGAATTAAAGTGAAATTTCAAAGACTAACACTTGACTCCGTTATTGGAAAACTAGAAAGTTTGTTTGGAACAACTCGGGTGAGTGTTAAATTTTATGAAATTAAAATACAAGTCAATACAATTTCCGATGAAAATTTAGCGTTCAAATTGCAAGGCTAGAGGAGCAAGACACACACCAGATTTTGAAAACTTGCTGTGGCCAGAATAAGGTAAGGTATCATGGTAGTGTCTCATAACCTGTTAAAAGAGCAATGTGTGGGTGTTTTAAATCATCACTTGTGGCCCCACCCCCACACAGAGCAGCCCTGCCCCAAAGGATGAAGCAGAGCTGTTATTTTGGGGAGGGATTCCTACTCAGGGGTTCAGAGATGTCAGAGGCAGGGCTTCCTGCCAGCAGCCTCGGGTCGGCCCTTCCACATGGAGGCTTCCCTGGTGCCCAGCAGGCACACAGGTGGGCTCTGTGGACGGCCGGGGCTGTGAAAGCCGTGTTTTCCTTCAGAAACAAGAAGAGCTGGAGGTGCTCCCCAGGAGGTCAGCAAGCAAATCGAGAACCTGGAGCTCTGCTCTGAGCTCGGACCTGGGCTGCAAGGGAGACCAAGACAGACAAGGGATACATGTCATGCCACCTCAGACTTTATTGTTGAAACATCCTCATGGTCACAATAGCAGCAACAGTAAGAACCAAGCACTTCACAGGATCGCCATATTGTTCTACAGATGAGGAAACAGGCAGCACGGAGTGCCACCTGCTCAGGACAGCCCATCCGTAACACCGAACTCCAGCCCTGTTGTCTCCTTAGCGGGAGGCTGCTGGGAAAATGTGCCCCCAGCTGAGTTCAAACAGGCTCAGCCAACCAGGTTGGTGCCAGTGGCCAGCTGCCCCTACCTGCCCCTATTAGCGGGGCAGCTGGCATGGCGAGGGCTCACAGATGCACAGCGACTGACTGGCAGGTGCTGCTCATCTCACAGGGGGTGTCAGGGCCCCCAGAAGCAAATAACTTGCCCAAGGTCACGCTCCCAGCTCCCCGAGGCCAGGCGAGAAGCTGTCCATCTCAGAAGAAATCGTCTGTGTGAATGATTGCCCACGTCACTCGCTCCAGGGTGATCACACTCCCGCTCACCGGGGCTGGACAGCCTGTCCTTTATTTTGTATCTGCTTCTGTGCATGCCCCTGCGACGACACTGGGAGCCCAGGCTCAAGGCACCAGCAAGGACCTGTAATACAGGGAAAGGAAGTCTATCAGAGCCGCCTCCATCACATGCATTTCTCCCCAAGCAGGGAGGCTGGGAAAAATGGCCTCACGCCTGTCCCAGAGTGCCACCTGGGCACCAAAGTCCAAACCCAGAACCTGCTGGATTAGCTAAAAACACAAAAACCGAAACCAAGCACACCTGCGAGTCCACGCCTGGAGGTGGCCGCCCAGAAGCGTCTGCTATGTGTCAGAGCCACCAACCTGAGGCTTACCCGGGGATGGGGTGGGATGCTGGCCCCATGACTCCTTTCACATTCCACCCAAATAAGCACCCAACCATATGACACTGGGACGGTGGGAAACTGCGCTGTCCTGTCCAACTGTTTTAGGCCCCCTCCCTGCACAGCCCTGCAGGTGATAGATGTCCACACTTTATTTACCGGCAGACAGACACAGCCCCTTGTTCCTCAGCCTGCTAACAAGCCGAGGTCGTTCATCACCCGCTTGCTCCTTTTTGAAATTCACCAAGCAGCGGGCGTCTCTTTAAATGCAGGCACATAATGCATTTTAAAGAGCATTTCTGCACAGATCCATTTGCTCAGCCTCAGCGCTGAGCGAGAGATGGAATGGTGTTTTAGCGTGCACCTCCCGCGGCCTGTTTGGAATGCATATACTGAGATGTTATGTGGCTCTGGACTGCCAGGCTCCTGGGGGAGGCTATCCTTAACACTTGGGGTGAGTGACAGTTCTGATAAGACCCCAGCCGTGTGCTGTGGGGGCTGCTAAGCCTGTAGGGTGGGTCTTGTCCTCCAGAACTAAGCACCCAGGCAAGACACTGAGATGTGGGTGTGAGAAAGGAAGTGTAGGGTGAGAGAAGCAGAGTGGGAAGCCCTTCAGTGAGGGGAGGGGCCTCTTGCTGCTTGGTCCTGGAAGATGGGTGCTGGTGTCTCTGAGCCTCACTTCACGCCTCCGTGAGAGGTGCTGGTATGTGGCAAGATGTCCTGTAGGAAGAGCTGCTGTGCAGGATGGTGGTAGAAAGGTCATTCTTGGGTGCAGAAATATCCCGGGCGAAGGAAATATCTCTTGATGTGAAGGCAGTAGCTCTGGGCTGAGAAGGAGCTTTGGCTGAGGTGGGGGGAGAGGTGTGTGCAGCTAATGCCCTCAAGGCCCTCTGAATTCACTTGCCCCAAACCAGACTCAGGATCTCCCCCCATCTGGTCTCCCTCCCGAATGTCCTGCCTCAGTGGATGATAGCTGTGTCCAGCCAAATTCTGCTATGTCCCTCACCCTCAACCTGTAAAGGTAGCCCTCTCCAGTCCTCTCCCCAACCGTGGGCACACCTCTCAGCTCTCCCTGGGCCTCTGCACTGCCCCACTGTGCCTACAGAGTCTTGTCCTCTCTAGTCTATTCTATACACAGCAGCTACAGATATTCTTGTCAGTAAATCTCCCACTCCCGTGAAGCCTGCAGCAGCTCCCCGTTGCTCTTCGGATAAAGACCAATATGTTCCACTTGGCTCCCCCCTTGACTCAACCATCACTATCCTTCCTCACCTACTCTCAGAAGCCTCCCTGACCTCTGATCCCAGCCATAACTTCATATGTGTGCCTTGTATGTGAGTGTGTGTGTGTGGTTCAAGGTCACTGCTCCCAGATTGGATGGCAGAACAGGGGCTATTTTTATTCATCGCTGTATGCGTGACACATCACAGACCCTGAATGGATGGATGCATGAGACCTTGAAGTTACCACGGAGTTTAAACACCACCATGTAGACCACAGAGAGCCCCCAAAATGGCAGTGATATGCTGGGGCTATTGGTGCTGCAGATGGTGGGAGGGTAACAGAATGAAGATGCCCTAGGATGATTCTTCAGAAGCACAACTAAGAACAGGTGTGACAGAGGCCAGGCTGGAGGCGATAAGAGCTGCTAAGGGCATTGCAATGCCGGTGGTCTTGGAAGATGGAAGCACCCACGTTCCTGGGGCTGATGAAAGGAAAAGGCACGTAGAAAAGGCTCAGGTCCTGAAACAGGCTTTTTATACACCACAAGACACCTAGGCCCTTGGGTCCCACTGGCTTCTGCACAATCCTCACTGGAAATGTACCTTCGCAGTGTGGCGTCCTGGAGTGCCACAAAGCCCATGATTTCAGTCTTCCACTCAGGCACCAGGTACAGTGGGGTGTGGGCCAATAAGAGGGGCCTGCCCGTGTGCACCCATCTTCACTTTGAGCTTCAAATTCCTCCTCTGCTAGATGTGGGGGTGGAGGAGGGGGACAACATGAATCCTCTACTCTGCATCCATGGGTTCCGCGGGCATAGCACAGCTGATGAGAGCCAGACACCCAGGATGGGGTAGACATATCCTCCCAGTCCCCGACAGCCCTGCACTGGCCACTGCAGCCCCCACTCCTTGGATGACAGGACCTCTGAAGGAAGCAGGAGCCGATTTCCGCTCCTGGCTCCAGTGACAGCATGGAAACTCATGATTCATGTCCCGGGGAGGCTGCGGCTAAGCAATAAAGTTGTCGTTTGTTTTCCACTGCAGAGTCTATGCATTTTTATTTTGGCTGCTGCTGCAGCAGCAGGTCCTGGAGAGGGGATGCTGGCAGAGGCGAAGAAAGAGGCTCAGAGGGAAGGATTTGGGGAAGCGATGGTGAGGGTGGGTCTGGGGATGGGCTGCCTCTGGCCCCAGTGGCTTCCCAGGACATTTCTGTGCATACTTTAAGTTAACCATTCACCCTGGCACCACAGAGTCTTAGGGAAAGATGATAGCACCCCCTGAGCCCATGTCGCTGGCCCCTGATAGCTTTAGACGAGCTCACAGGTAGTAGTCTCAGGTAGCCCAGGTCACTCCCAGAAGCTCAAGGCAGTAGGTGCCATGTTGGTTAATGGCTTTTCTAGCACTGGCTTTTGTCCTTCAAGACTTTGATCTAGAATTCTCTGGGCCTGGTGGGATCTGAGCCATAGCCCCCACACTGATAAGAGTGATTCCGATGGGGGTGGCAATGAGCAGAGGTCTTAGGGGGATCCCCTCTGACCCCTCATGTTCCTAAGAGGCCACTACCTCCACAGCCGAAGGTGGCAGGGAGGTCTCCAGTTGCCCCCCGACCCCCACCTGCCTACCTCCTCAACCTGGACTGTGTCTCTCAGTGGCAAACCCAGGGGCCCTCACCGCAAGACAGGACTATGCAGGCCCAAAGAACCACTGCCGGGCCCACTGCATTTCCCAGTGAGATCCCAGACCCTCATCCAGACCAGACACATCAACACTTAAAGGCTCCAGATAAGCCAGAAGTCCTGATTTGCAAGGAGGGAGAGATAGTGATTGTACAAGAACCAGGGAGAGGGAGAGGTGGGCTGGCAATACCACCCCAGTTGCTCCACAGGCAGAGTCCCACCCCAGTGGCTTTCATGCTCTGAGCTCTGCTTTCCTTTAGGTGGCTTTCTGATGATGGGTGTCGCTCATGCTATCCTACTTGCTCGAAGTCCCCCTCCTGCCAGAAATCATGGCTTCTGGGAAGAGGAGCAGCTAGGCAATCAGGGGGAGAGCTGTCCCACGGCTCCTTCTTGGAAAGCTGCAAAGAAGATGGTTCAGTGACTCGCCAACAGAGCTGCTTATGGGCTGAGAGCTGAGCAGGGTGTGGTCAGGCCTTGGGCCAGCAGGGAGAAGGGGCTTTACTAATTGGTTCCATGCTCTCTGGGTCCCTGTGCAAAGCTTCTGGTGCCTCGGGTCCATGGCGAGGCCTCTGGCAGCTCCAAGGCTTCGAGTCAGTACCTGAGTCCAGGGAGGGGGAACCATCAGGACTTGGCTTCCAGACCACTCCTGCTCTGTCGGGATCCGGAGCCCATGGACTTGAAACCACAGATCATCTTACCCATCCCTTGGGGTTTTGTTCGACTCTCACAAACCCATCCGCAGCCCACACTCTTGATTTCCCTGTGAGTCAGAGTCTATACCAAGAGCACACATCCTGGTGGCTCACTGAGAGTGCTGGGCCTGCTCAAGCCACAGGAGCCACCCACGTAAGTCCCAGAGTTCCCCTTCAAATGTGACTCCTGAGTCTCTAGAAATGAAATATACTATTCGGTTATGAATAGAAATGGCTGTAGGGCCCTTGGAGGACGGTCTCTTTGTCAGGCAGGACCCAGGCTGGACCTGCTTCTCTGCTGCGAAGCTCCTCCCTTGGGCCCCCTCCCCAGTCAGAGCCCAGCCCCCAGCAGTTTGCTGCTGGAGCTGATTGGAGGTTCCGTTGCTGCCTTCAGGCTGCTCCAATCCTTCAGCCCATCACCATGATAGAGACTTGCTGGGACTACCAGCTGCATAATATTCCCATTAAATGCAATGGCACATCTGACAGGTGCTGCGGTCCCCACAGAGCATTTGGAAATCCTGCTCGTAGACTCAGCGATTGGTTTTGCTCAGAGGATGAGAATTAGATTTACTTTCCATTTGCTGAGTCATCCGTTTGCAGGAGTTCTTTCCACACTGGTGGGGAAAGTTAGGCCCTGTGTCTTTGTAGGGTCAGTAAACAGATGGGAGCGTCCTGCTGCAGAAACTGCCCAGCATGGGTGCTTTGTGTTTAGTTTTGTTTTTTATAATAGAATGAGCTTTATTTATTTATTTTGTTTGTTTGTTTTTTGTTTGTTTTGAGGCACCTTGTTTTTGCTGAGTCTCCTTCAAGGCTTGCGTGCACAGAGGCTGCTTAGTTGATGTTCTGTGTGCCCAAGGACCTGTTTTATTTTTGTTTTTACCATTCTGTATGCTCACTAACTTAAGACACTGGCTGTGAAAGTTGGTTTTGAAAAGTTTCCTAATTTTCAGACTGAGTCACTAATATGTTAGAATATTTCGCACAATTATTATTTTAAGAGGTTCTACATTGCCAAAGTGGTTCGTTTTCTGACTAAGAAAAATTCAGCAGAGATTGCATCCTCTTAGGGCCCAAATCTGGTTTTCAGATTGAACTGAGCAACATTCCACATGCTCTGTGAAAAATGACACAAAACCCCACAGCTTGATTCCTTTTCTCCCCAGGGGTTGTAGAAATCTCATTTTTGTCAACATTATATGGTTTGTTTTTGGCTTTTACTCAGCTTTGCTCACATCCACTTTGGGATTGTAAAGCTCTGAAGGCAAAAGGAAGGTGCTATGAGCTCACCTGCCCGATGGGGGCTGGAAGCCACCTGGGAGCTATGTGCTGGGAGACCTGTGACAATGACCACATGCCTGCTGGAACATGAGGACAGAGCTTGGGGAGAAACATTTTCTTTTGAGGCCTCCCTCCTGGACACCACTGGGTCAACTCGTGAAGGGCGTGAAGGGGAAAGATTTTCAGAGCAATTGACCAGGTTGGGGACTGGGTTGCCATAGTGATGTAACATGAGCACCAGCCCCCACTGTATTTCTAACACAAGTGCCCTGTGATCTGTATCCCCAGCAACACAAAGGACACTACTCACATCACCTGGAAGTCTCTTTTCTTTAGAATATCCTCCTGTGGGGGATCTCCCCTGAGCGCCTCAGCACCAGCCCCGCCGCACCTTGCTCCTTACCCTGCTAGTCTCATGCTTTACTCCAGGGTGGGGAACCTTTTTTTCTGCTAAGGGCCATTTGGATATTTATAACATCATTCAAGGTCCAAACAAGATTATCAACTTAAAAATTAGCTGCTCTATTTGGTCAAACATTTAATTAACTTACCCCTAATGCCTTGGCAGAGCCAGACTGAATGATTTCTCAGGCATTATATGGCCCTTTGGTCGGACGTCCCCCAGCCCTGCTTTAAACAATCCCAGCATTGAAGACATGTTCATCACTAGGGACTGAACTAATGATGAGGTGTCTAGGCAGCTCCTGATATATACTGAATGGGAAAGGCTTCACGGTAGATTGCCCAGTGAAGAGAGCAGGGTGCACAGCAATGTGCTACAGTTCGTGTAAGGGAAACACACACACACACCATATGCGTGTGTGCGCACATTTATATATATTCAAAACACAGCTGTGGGGAATGCAGACGACACCTGGCTGGTGATTGCCTTTCAGGAGGGAGAGAAAGGTGATAAAGATGGTTACTTGTCACTGTGAACTTTTTGTATCTTTCAAATTATTTTTAAACTATGCACATGCACTGTCCAGTCAATATAACAAATAGATACAGTATTAAAAATCCATTAGAGAGTTTGATATTGAAAGAAATCCAAATAAAAAGGAAACTTTTATAAACAGAGGAGACTGGAGAAATTAAAAATGGTGGCAGAGCAAGTGGATGCTGCACGGACATGTTCCTAGGGACAAACTGAAATTACAACTAAAATACAGAAAAGCTTCCTGAATACTTTCAGGAAGACTTCCAGGAGAAACCCTGATGCCCGAGGGCAGAAAATAGAGATTTTTATAGAGACTAGTAGGAGGGGCAGAGGTGAGAAAGGGCTGGCTGGACTCCCACAGATAGCAACTGAAGTTCCAGAGAGATAGCTCAGCTGTGGGGATTGCCACTGAGAACTCTGGGATCTAACCCCAAGCTGTGTTCCCTAGTAGAGAGCAGTAGAACTGAAAAAGGTACTCACACAACATCTGCTATGAAAAGCACCAGAGTTGTTGTCTGCTGGGAAAGAAGGCTAGCAATTTGGGCACCCTCTTAAAGGGTCAATGCACAAAATTCCCTATGGAGTGACCCACCTTGTGCTGCAACAGAGGGAGGGTAGAGTGAAGTGGAGCTGTGTGAGCAGAAGCAAGGATTAGGACTCAAGGGTTAGGGCTAAGTAGACAGTTACCCCAATTTCTGGTGCTGAGCTTCACACAGCAGAAGACATCTTTCCCACACAGACATTTGCCTTGCCTGGGGCGGAAGACAGCTGACCCACCCTATTGGAAAACACCTTGCCCTGAGGCCACTTAAGAGATAAAAAATAACAATTAGCCTCCAGGCAGAAGCAATACCTCACCCAAGAAAACCCACAAAACAAAACTCTTAGCACTGGGGCAATTCAAGTGAGAATCCTATCAGTTCATAGACAGAGACAGTCTCTGGAGGCTTTGAGTTTTTGCCTGACCTAATTAGTCAGAAATAGCATTTGATACTATCCTCCACTAGAGATTGAGAGGCATAGAGGCTCTACCTAGGACATAGTCATAAACCTAACCAGACAGCCAAAATGAGGAGACAAAAAAACAACTCCCAAATGAAAGGATAAGAGAATTCTCTAGAACAATAGATAAATGAAGGAGAGATAAGAAATTTATCTGAAACAAAGTAATGATAGTTAAGATGCTCACCTGCATGAGAAAAGACATAGTAACTATGAAAAAAGAACAGTCTGAGATAAAGAACGACATAACACAAATAAAGAACACTTTGGAAGGAATACACAGCAGATTAGGGGAAGCTGTGGAATGAATCAGTGAATTACAAGATAGAGTTGAAAATATCACTCAATCAGAAAATCAAAAAGTCAAAACAATTAAAAAACAGAAGGCAGCCCTTGCCAGTTTTGCTCAGTGTATAGAGCATCAGCCTGTGGACTTGAGGGTCCCAAAGTTCGAATCTGGTCAAGGGCACATGCCTAGATTGCTGGCTAGATCCCCAGTGGGAGGCGGGGCATGCAGGAGGCAGCCAATCAATGATTCTCGCTCATCATTGATGTTTCTATCTCTCTCTCCCTCTATCTTCCTTGCTAAAATCAATAAAAATATAATTAAAAAAATAAAAAACAGAAGGCAGCTTAAGGGAGCTGTGGGACAATATGAAACATAACAATATTCAAATAGCAGGTGTGCCAGAAGAAGCAGAAAGGGAGAAAGGCATAGAGAACATGTTTGAAGAAATAATGGCAGAAAACTCTAACCTGGTAAAGGAAAAAGTCACACAAGTTCAGGAGGCACCGAGAACCCCAAACAAGAAGAGGCCAAAGAGGCCCACACCCAGACACATCATAACTAAAATCTCAAAAATTAATAACAAAGAGAGAATCTTAAAGGAAGCAAGAGAAAAGTAAACTATTACCTACAAAAGAGTTCCCATAAGGCTGACACCTGACTTCTCATTAGAAACTCTATAGGCCAGAAGGGAATGGCATGAAGTACTCAAGGTAATGGAAAGCAAGGATCTGAGACAAAGATGACTATATCCAGCAAGGCTATCATTCAAATAGATGGTCAAATGAAGAGCTTCCCAGATTAAAGAAAAAAAAAAAAAGACTAAAGGAGTATATTACCACCAAGCCACATTATAAGAAATGCTAAAGGGATTACTGTAATGAGAAGAAGAAACAGAGCAAGAAATCTAGCTATATAGAAATATAATGGCAATAAATAAGTACCTATCAATAATAACCTTAAATGAATGGACTAAATGCTCCAATCGAAAGGTGTAGGGTAGGAGAAAGGATAAAAAAATATGACCCAACTATATGTTGTCTACAAGAGACCTACATCAAAACAAAATACACATAAAGGATGAGAGTGACGGGATGAAATAAAATTTTCCATGCAATTGGGAAAGAAAAAAAAAAAAGCTGGAGTAGCAATACTCATATCCAACAAAATAGACTAGAAATAAAGGCCATCATAGGAGACAAAAAAGGTTGCTACATAATACTAACAGGATTAATCAACCAAGAAGATATAACCTTGCTAAACATATATGTACCCAACATAGGAACACCTAAATATATTTTTAAAAAATCCAAGAGGACTTTAACAGAGATCAACAATAATACAGTCATAGTAGAGGACTTTCACACCCCACTGACTTCATTGGATAGATTTTTCAGACAAAAACTTAACAAGTAAACAGAGACTCTAAAGGACACACTGGGTCAGATGAATTTAATTGACATTTATAGAACATTTCACCCCAACACATCAGAATATGCATTCTTCTTAAGTGCACGTGGATCATTCACAAAGATAGACCGCATATTAAGACACAAAACAAGTCTCTACAAAGTTCAAGAAGAATGAAATCATATCAAGCATCTTCTCAGATCACAGTGGAATTAAATTAGACATCAACTACAGTAAAAAAATAAACAAACTACCATTCAAATGCCTGGAGGCAACATAGCATGTTATTAAGCAATGCATGGGTTACCAATGAGATCAAGAAAGAAATAAAAAACTTCCTGGAAACAAATGAAAATGAACACACAACACCCCCAAATCTCTGGGACATAGAAAAGCAGTCTGGAGAGCAAAATTCATAGCACTACAGGCATACTTCAAAAAACAAGAAAAATCAGCAATAAATTTTTTAACCCCAGAACTTAAAGAATTAGAAAAACAAAAACAAACAAACAAACAAACAAAACAAGAAAAGCCTGGAGTAAGTAGAAGGAAGGAAATAACAAAGTTTAGAGCAGAAATAAATAACATAGAGATAAAAAAGGAAAAGAAAGAAAGAAAGAAAAGAAGGAAGGAAGGAAGGAAGGAAGGAAGGAAGGAAGGAAGGAAGGAAAGAAAGAAAGAAAGAAAGAAAGAAAGAAAGAAAGAAAGAAAGAAAGAAAGAAAGAAAAGAAAAGAAAGAGGAGGAAAGAAAGATAAATGAAACCAAGAGTTGGTTCTTTGAAAGGATAAACAAAATTTATAAACCATTAGCCAGACTCATCAAGAAACAAAGAGAGAGGACCCAAATAAATAAAATTAGAAATGAAAGTAGAGAAGAAACCACTGACACCACGGAAATACAAAGGATTGTAAGAAAATACTATGAACAGCTATATGCCAACAAGCTGGACAATGAGAATGAAATAGACAAATTCCTAGAAACACACAAACTCCCAAAACTAAATCTGGGAGAATAAAAAAACCTGAATAGGCCAATAACAACTGATGAAATAGAATCAATAAAACACTTCCAGCAAACTTCACATGGGAGTTTTACCAACATTCAAAGAAGAAGTAATACCTATACTCCTCAAACTTATTTCAGGAAATCCAAGAGGAAGGAACACTTCCAAGCTTTTTTTATGAGGTCAGCATTAGCCTAATTCCAAAACCAGATAAAGACACTACAAAGAGGATAGGAAGAAGGCTGCTGATGGGCAGGCAGGTTTGCAAGATAGTGTGTGAGTGAGAGAATGAAAAGAGTGTGTGGACGTATGGGGAGTGTCTATTTGTGAGTGAGGGACAGCTATATTCCAAGGGACCATTGAGGACTGCTGGATTGGATTCCCCTGACCAGGCAGCCTCCACTGCTGCTGAAATCTCTTCTGGAGTGACCAGCTCTGCCACAGAGGCCATGCCATCTTGAAGGGGAGAGTGGCTGTGATCGGAAGCCTTGCCTTACCTTCAGCCTGGAAGAATTGGATACCATAACACCCAGGGACTAGCTGCGAACCCAGGAATACTGGGTCTCAAGCAACATGAATATGTAGACTTGGATGAGCTCTGTACCTTCTCACAGAAAAGTCAGATTTGTCCCAGAGAAAGGTGAAGTCTGCAATCCAGGCTGGAGGGAGAAAGTCTCAGTAGGGTCTAGTGGTTCAGAGGAAGTCTGTGCCCCACAAAATCTGCGGCCTTTGGGGCTAGTGTAGTCCATGAATGTGAAAGGGAGTCCAGGGGTGTTGACAGAAGGGAACTCTAGAAATCAACTGTAGCTGGGTTGGGCACAAAAAGGCAGCCTGAAGCTTTAATAGTAAACTAGTTGTTCTGTGCTAGGGGAAATAGACATGAACAGAGACAGGAGCAGATTCATGAAAAGTGCCGGAGTGAAAAAGTCGCAAGTTCGCGCATTTACTCTGGCTCTTTTTTCTCTCTAAATCCTTGCTTTTAATTATTAAACCCTACACATAGGAACACCCAATTAAAAACACTCTCAGAGACTGCAGAGGAAAGTTGTTTTTGTGGAACCTGGGGATCAGAGCAGGGAACAATCAGAAAACCAGCTCTGGGGTAGTCCATACCCCCAAACCAGTATTAAGTGCAGCAGGTAAAACAAATTCTAAATACTGGGTAGAGAGTACTTATAGCCCCAGATGTCAATACAGAAACACTGCCACCCAGGGGTTGAAGCACAAATTGACTCTTGTGTAAATACAATCACAGATAGGCTGAGAAACAAATGCTGGCTGCTTGAAACAGGATTGTGGTTTATGATACAGAGGAGTGGTAAAATGCAGGGAACTTCAATTCTGTCCTGACTACCTGACTGGAAACAGGCATGCCAAACAGAACTGTACAAGAAGTGAATGACCTTCACTACTGCACATTTTTACTTTTTTTTTTTTTAATTAATTTTTTATTAATTTTTTATACATATCTCCCCATTGCCCCCCCTCCCTCCCAGGCGTACCCCGACCCCCCAGTGTCTGTGATCATTGGTTATGTTTATAAGCATGCATACAAGTCCTTTGATTGATCACTTATTTACCTCACCTAACTTTAATCTTTCTGCTATAATTTCACAGTCTGTTTGATGCTTTATGATTTTTGTCCTCCTGAGAATTATCAGTCTACTCCCTTTCTGTGCTCCTGATTCTATTATATTCACCAGTTTATTCTGTTGATCAGATTTTTAATTCACTTAATTTTTAGATTCACTTGTTGACAGATGTGTATTTGTTGTTCATAATTTTTTGTCTTTTACCTTTTTCTTCTTCCTCTTCTAAAAGGGTACCTTTCAGCATTTCATATAATACTGGTTTGGAGTTGATGAACTCCTTTAGCTTTTTCTTCTCTGTGAAGGTCTTTATCTGCCCTTCAATTCTGAATGATAGCTTTGCTGGATAGATTATTCTTGGTTGTAGGTTCTTGTTGTTCATCACGTTGAATATTTCTTGCCACTCCTGTCTGGCCTGCATCGTTTCTGTTGAGAAATCAGCTGACAGTCGTATGGGTGCTCCCTTGTAGGTAATAAACTGTTTTTCTCTTGCTGCTTTTAATATTCTCTCTTTCTCTTTTGCTCTTGGCATTTTAATTATGATGTGTCTTGGTGTAGTCCTCTTTGGGTTCCTTTTCTTTGGGGTTCTGTGTGCTTCCTCGATTTGTAAGTCTATTTCTTTTACCAGATGTGGGAAGTTTTCAGTCATTATTTCTTTAAACAGGTTTTCAGTATCTTGCTCTCTCTCTTCTTCTGGCACCCCCACAATTCTGATGTTGGTACGCTTGAAGCTGTCCCAGAGGCTCCTTACATTATGTTCACATTTTTGGATTCTTTTCTCTTCCTGCTTTTCCAGTTGAATGTCTTCTGCTTCTTTATATTTCAAATTTTTGACTTGATCCTTGCCTTTCTCTAGTCTGCTGTTAGTACTCTGCGTAATAGTATTCATTTCAGTCAGTGTATTTATTATCTTCTCTTGGGTCTCACTAAATTTATCCATCTTTTCTAGCATATTCTTGCAAAACCTTATAAGCGTGGTTTTGAACTCTATATCCAGTCGTTTTTTTTCCTCCATTTCTTTTGCTTGTAATCCCTTCCCTTGTCTCGGCATTTTCACTATGCCGGGGAAACTTCTGTGCTGGATTCAGCCGCAGAAGCCTCTGCTGAGCTTGGGAGGGTGGAGTCTCAGGGCTTAAGGGACCGCCTTGCCTTCCAGTCGGCCCCACCCTCCACGGCCCCTGAGTCTCACGTGACTGGGTAATGGCTGGAGCGGTCCTTGTGCGCGCGCACCCGCAGCGCCTCCAACCGCTGCCTTTCCGGCTCCCCTGCGAACCAGGACCACACGAGTCTAGGTCTCCAGGGTTTCGCCCAAAACAGGGGCTTAGTGGACTCAGAAGTGGCACAGATCGGAGGGTCTGTCTCCCGCCCACTCGCGAAAGCCAGCGGCACAATCAGCAATCCGTCCTCCGCGTGGTGCCGTGCGCGACCAGACCTCCGATCCTTTGCAACTCCCCTAAATTTCCGTGCACTTCTCCCTTTTCACAGTCCAAACTCCCCCCATATGAGTTTCGGCTGGATCTGGGGTTTAGTGTCGTAAGAGAAGGGGTTCAATGCCGTTGGGAGTCTCCGTTTCCCTCCCGCCAGAGAAAGCCAGCCAGGTACTCCGGCACCGCTCTCTCAGCACGCTCGTCTCTGTACCTCAGCTTTTTGCAGCTCCTCTGGGTCTCCGTGAGCCCCTCTCTTTCCCTCTAGTTGTAGAACTTCCACTCAGCCAGCTTTCCTGTGGTTCTGGATGATGTCCGTTCTGTCTTTTAGTTGTAGTTTTGAAATTGTTGTGCGAGGCAGCAGTATAGGTGTTTACCTATGCCGCCATCTTGGATTCCTTCCGCACATTTTTACTTTTTATCTTTTACTTAAGAAACTAATTTTTTTTTCCTCACTTGATTTTTACCTTTTTAGTTATATTTTATTTTTAATCAGTATTATTACTACTATTATTTTACCTTTTTTAAAAGTTTTTTTTTATTTTCTCTACTTTATTTTATTTTGGGATTAGTGTTCTACATTCTATTTTCATTTTAACTTTAGCATCATATTACTCTATCTCAACATTACCTTTATGCCAACACTCTCTTTCTCACTTTTCCCGTTTTGTTGTCCTATTTCTCATACCCTATTCCTCCATTAGATTTTCCCTATTCCTTCTTTTTATCCGGTTTGATTCCTGTCAAAGGCACCTACCTTGGTTGTGGACACATCCCCAGTGGAAGTATGCAGGAGGCAGCTGGTGGATGTTTCTCTTTCATCAATGTTTCTAATTCTCTATCCCTCTCTCGTCCTCTCTGTAAAAAAATCAATAAAATATTAAAAAAACACAAAAATTTATCCTACTTACATATCTAATTTCTGTTCCCCTGCTCCAAGTCCATACACATTTCTCTCTTCTCTTTTTCACTATCTAAATTTTTCTCTCTTCCCTTTTTTGTTTTCTTTGTTTTTTATTGTTTTTTCTTTATTATTATTTATGTCTTTTGTTTTATTTTGTTTTGTTTTGTTTTGCCCTTCTTTCTCTCTGTCCTATTGTTGTTAGTTTATCGATTAGATTGGTATTTTTGTTAGTGTTATTGTTACTCTCTCTCTCTTTTTTGCTTCTGTTTTTCCTCTACCGCTTGTAATTAGTTGTTGTTTGTAGTTAGCACTCATATCTGGGTGTTAGTTGTTTGCACTTTTTTTGTATTAGTTGTTCTATTGAAGTTTTCTCCCCATATATATAGTTTTCCCCGCTTCTTTTTTATTCTCCTTCTTTTCTCTCCTACTTTTTTCCCCTGTTCTCAATATCATTTTTCCACCTTTTTTAATCCCCTAATTCTCTTTTCTCTGGTGGTCACCTTTATTTGGGGTTATTAGTATCATGAATACATTTGTGTTCAGTGTTTTTTTGTGTTGTGCCTTGTTGTGTTGTATTTTGTGCCTTTAAGTGAATGCAGGAGAGAGAAAGAGCTACATAACCGACACCTGGAGAGGAAAGATCATGGGGAGACAGAGAAATAGCCCATATATGAAAGAAAAGGAGGCATCAGCAGAAAAGGAAATAAATAAAATGGAGGCAAGAAATATGTCAGAGAAAGAATTCAGAGAAATGGTCATAAGGTTGCTGAAAATGTTGGAAGACAAATTCAACAATATGTGTAAGAACCAAGAGGAAATGAAGAAGAACCAAAAAGAAATGAAAAATAACATCACTGCAATAAAGAACTAAATAGAAAGCATCAACAGTAGACTAGAATAGAGAAGCAGAAGACTGTATCAGTGAGCTGGAAGACAAGGTAGGAAAAAATATCCAAGCAGAGTAACATCTAGGAGAGCCTAAGGGAACTTTGGGAAAACATGAAACAAACAATATATGCATAAAAGGGATGCCAGAAGAGGAGGACACCGAGCAAAGAATAGAAAACCTGATTGAAGAAATGATAGAAAACTTCCTTGACATAGGGAAGAAAAAACTTACACAAGTCCAAGAAGTTCACAGAGTCCCAAATAAAAAGGACCAACACCAAGGTACATTACAATTAAATTGACAAACACCAATGACAAAGCAAGAATCTTAAAAGTGGCCAGAAAGGAATAGAAAGTTACCTACAAAGGAACCCCCATCAGACTAGTGCCTGATTTCTTAACAGAAACTCATCAGGCCAGAAGGGAATGGAATGAAATATACAAAGTCATGCAAAGAAAGGCTCTGAATCCAAGATTACTGTACCCAGCAAGGTGACCAATCAAAATTGAGGGTGAAATCAGGAGCTTCATAGACAAAAAAAAAAAAAAAAAAAGGAGTTTATCATCACCAAGTCAGCAATACAAGGAATGCTAAAGCGTTTGTTGTAAAAAGAACTAGAAAAAAAAGAAGGAACACAGGCATAAAAAATAAAAATGGTGACAAATAAGTATCTATTAATAACTTTAAATGTAAATGGATTAAATGTCCCAATAAAAAGACATGGGGTAGCTGAGTGGATAAGAAAACATGACCCATATATCTGATGTCTACAGGAAATCCACCAAAGAAAATAGGACTCACACAGACTGATGGTGAAGGAATGGAAAACTGTATTTCAGGCAAATGGAAATAAAAAAAAAAAGCTGGGGTAGCAATACTTATATCTGACAAATTATATCTCAAAGTGAAGGATATAACAAGAGATAAGGAAGGCAGCATCATAATACTAAAGGGTGAAATCCAATAAGAAGATATAACTCTGGTAAACATATATGCACCCAAAACAGTAGCACCCAAATACATATGAAAAAAACACCTTCTGGAGGATACCAAGGGAGAGATTGACAGCAATACAGTCATAGTAGGGGACTTTAATACTCCACTAACACCACTGGACAAATCCTCTAAACAAAAAAATCAGCAAAGAAACATCAATTCTAAATGACACACTACAGCAGATGGAATTAATGGACATTTTCAGAACATTTCATCCCCAAAGTCGCAAAATATATATTCTTCTCAAGTGCACATGGGTCATTTTCAAAGATAGACCATAAATTGAGACACAGGCAAAGTCCCTTCAATTTTAAGAAGATAGAAATCTTATCAAGCGTCTTCTCAGATCACAATGGCATAAAATCAACTACAATAAAAACAATTTAAAAAATCAAGCACCTGGAGGCTAAATAGCATGCCATTAAACAATGCCTGGGTTACCAGAGAGATCAAAAAGAAATAAAAAGGATCATGGCAACAAATGACAATGAAAACACAATAATCCAAAATCTATGGGACACAGTGAAAGTAGTCAAGAGAGGGAAGTTCATAGCTCTACAGGCCCACCTGAAAAATAAGAAACAATAGTAAATAATTATCTAAATCTACAACACAAAGAGTTAGAAAGAGAGCAACAAGAAAAGCATAGTTTAAGCAGAGGAAGGAAATAATAAAGACCAGATTGGAGATAAATGACATAAAGACCAAAACAAAACAAAACGAAAAAAACAATACAAAAGATAATAAAATCAAGAGCTGGTTCTTTGAAAGGATAAACAAAATTGAAGATCCTCTAGCCAGGCTCACCAAGAGACAGAGAGAAAGGACTTGAATAAACAAAATCAGAAATGAAAGAGGTGAAGTAACAACCAATTCTACAGAAATACAAACAATTATGAAAAAATACTATGAAGAACTCTATTCCAACAAAATGGAAACCTAGATGAAATGGACATATTCTTAGAAAAATGCAAGCTCCAAAAATTCAACCAAGAATAATAAAAAAACCTGAATAGATGGCTAACTACTGCAGAAATTGAAAGAGCTATAAAAAATCTTCCAGCAAACAAAAGCCCTGGTCTGGACAGCTTTACAGGGGAGTTCTACCAAGCATTCAAAGAAGAACTAAAACCTATCCTCCTCAGACTATTCCAAACTATTCAAAAGGAAAGCACAATTCCAAACTCTTTCTATGAAGCCAGCATTATCTAATGGCAAAAACAGATAAAGACAC
The DNA here is from genome assembly GCA_011751065.1 of Lasiurus cinereus. Classification (NCBI taxonomy): domain Eukaryota; kingdom Metazoa; phylum Chordata; class Mammalia; order Chiroptera; family Vespertilionidae; genus Lasiurus; species Lasiurus cinereus. The sequence goes on from JAAGEH010000006.1 coordinate 1,380,174, forward strand.
CACCAAAAAAAAGAGAACTACAGCCCAATATCCTTGATGAACCAAGAGGCTAAAATCCTCAACAAAATTCTAGCAGAGAATTCAAGATGGTGGCACAGGTAAACACCTATACTGCTGCCTCGCACAACAATTTCAAAACTACAACTAAAAGACAAAGCAGACAGCATCCAGAATCACAGGAAAGCTGGCTGAGTGGAAAATCTACAACTAAAAGGAAAGAGAGGGGCTCACAGAGACCCAGAGGAGCTGCAAAAAGCTGAGGTACAGAGATGTGCATGTGGAGAGAGCGGGTGCTGGAGAACCTGGCTGGCCTTCTCTGGCGGGAGGGACATGGAGACTCTCCATGGCATTGAACCGCTTATCCTACGACACTAAACCCCAGATGCAGCCAAAACTCATACGGGGGGAATACGGACTGTGCAAAGGTAGAAGTGCATGGAAATTTAGGGGAGTCCCAAAAGATCAGAAGTCTGGTGACGCGCATGAAACTGCACACAGAGGACCGACTGCTGATTGTGCCTCTGGCTTTCACAAGTGGGCGGGAGACAGACCCTCCCAACTGTGCCACTTCTAACTCCACTAAACCCCAGTTACAGGCGAAACCCATGGGGACTCAGACTCATATGGTCCCGGGGCACAGGGGAGTCGGAGGGGCAGTAGTCTAGAGGCACTGGGAGGGTGTGCGCGTACGTGCACAGGGACCGCTCCGGGCGATTACCTAGTCACGTGAGACTCAGGGGCCGTGGAGGGTGGGGCCGACTGGAAGGCAAGGCGGTCCCTTAAGCTCTGAGACTCCACCCATCCCAAGCTAAACAGAGAGGCTTTTGCAGTTTTGGAAGTCTGTTATCATAAGGCTGAATCCAACACAGAAGTTCTTCTGGCATAGTGAAAATGCCCAGACAAGGGAAGGGATCACAAACAAAAGAAATGGAGGAAAACAAACGACTGGATATAGAGTTCAAAACCACGCTTATAAGGTTTTTCAAGAATATCCTAGAAAAGTTGGATAAAGTTAGCGAGAGCCAAGAGGAGATGAAAAAGAACCAACTAGAGATGAAAAAGATCCAACTAGAGATGGAAAAAGACCAACTAAAGATGGAAAAGGACCAACTAGAAATTAAACATACACTGACTGAAATAAAAAAATATTATACAGAGTCTAACAGCAGTCTAGAGGAAGGCAAGAATCAAGTCAAAAATGTGAAATATAAAGAATAAGAAAACACTCAACTGGAAAAGCAAGAAGAGAAAAGAATTAAAAAATGTGAAGATAATGTAAGGAGCCTCAAGCGTACCAACATCAGAATTGTGGGGGTGCCAGAGGAAGAGATAGAGCAAGATACTGAAAACCTATTTCAAGAAATGATAACTGAAAACTTCCCACATCTGGTAAAAGAAATAGACTTACAAGTCCAGAAGGCACACAGAATCCCATATAAAAGGAATCCAAAGAGGACTACACCAAAACACATCCTAAATTTTTTGACACATCATAATTAAAATACCAAGAGCAAAAGACAAAGAGAGAATTTTAAAAGCAGCAAGAGAAAAACAGTTCATTACCTACAAGGGAGCACCCATATGACTGTCAGCTGATTTCTCAACAGAAACGATGCAGGACAGATGGGAGTGGCAAAAAATATTCAACGTGATGAATAGCAAGAACCTACAACCAAGAATACTCTATTCAGCAAAGCTATCATTCAGAATTGAAGGGCAGCTAAAGAGTTTCACAGATAAGAAAAAGCTAAAGGAGTTCATCAACTCCAAACCAGTATTATATGAAATGTTGAAAGGTATTCTTTTAGAAGAGAAAGAAGAAAAAGATAAAAGACAAAAATTATGAACAACAAATACATATCTATCAACAAGTGAATCTAAAAATTAAGTGAATTAAAAATTTGATCAACAGGATATAATAGAATCAGGAGTACGGAAAGAGAGTGGGCTGATAATTCTCAGGGGGAAAGGGGTAAAAGGTGTACAGAGAGAGACTGGACAAAAATCATACACCTATGGATGAGGTCAACGGGAAGGAGGTAAAGATAAAGGGAGGGTTAGGAGTCGGGTGGAAGGGAGCTATGGAGGGGACAAAAGAGAAACAAATGTAATAATCTGAATAAAGATTTAATTTAAAAAAATGGAACTGCCATTCTATCCAGTAATACCATTCTAGGAATATATCCCAAGAAAACAGAAACACCAATCAGAAAGGATATATGCACCCCTATGTTCATAGCAGCACAATTTACAAAAGCTAAGATTTGAAAACAGCCTAAATGCCCACCAGCAGATGAGTGGATTAGAAAACCATGGCACATCTACACAACGGAACACTATGCTGGTATAAAAAAGAAGGAATTCTTGCCATTTGCAGCAGCATGGATAGGACTGGAGAGCATTATGCTAGGTGAAATAAGTCAGTAAGTGAAAGAAAAGTATCACATGATATCACTCATTTATGGATAATAAAGAACATTATAACCTAATGAACAAAAATATAGATATAGAGGCAGAGAAGCATCCAACAGAGTGTCAAATTACAGGGGGAAGGCTGGGGACGGTTAAGGAGGAGAGGTAATAGATCAACTGAAGGTATTGTATGCATGCATATTAGCATAACTAATGGATGCAATACACTGGGAGAGTGGGGTGAGGGCATGTGCAAGGGGTGGGTGGTAGGGGAGTTCTGGGAAAGGTCAATAGGAATAAAAAGAAGATATATGTACTACTATTTGTAATACTTTAAACAATAAAATAAAATTTTAAGAAAATAAAGAATATTCATTAGACCATTAAAAAAAAAAGACACTACAAAGAAAGAGCTAACATCCCTAATCAACATAGATGCTAAAATCCTCAACCAAATATTAGCAAATTGCATCCAGCAATATATTTTAAAAAATGATATACCATGATCACATGGGATTTATTCCAGGGATTCAAGGCTAGTATAATATTTGCAAATCAATAAGTGTGATACATCACATAAACAAGTTAAAAGGCAAAAATCACATGATCATATTGATAGACGCAGAAAAAGCATTTGACAAAATCCAACTTCATTTTTGATAAAAAAAAAAAACTGTGAGTAAAATGGGAATAGAGGAAGCAAATCTCAACATGATAAAGGCCATATATGACAAACCTACAGCCAACATCATACCCAATAAGTAAAAACTAAAACCATTTCCCTAAAGAACAGGAACAAGACAGGGATGCCTACTTTCACCATTCCTGTTCAACATAATACTGGAAGAGTTAGCCATATTGATCAGGCAAAAAAAAAGAAACAAAAGGCATCCAAATTGGCAAAGAATAAGTAAAACTGTCATTTCACTATGACATGATATTGTACATAGAAAACCCCAAAGACTCCATAAAAAAAAAATACTAGACTTGATATATGAATTCAGCAATGTAGCAGGATTCAAAATTAACATCCTGAAATTTATGGCTTTTTAATACACCAATAATGAACTCACAGAAAGATAAACTAAAAAAAAACAATCCCACTTACCATTGCAACAAAAAAATTAAGATACCTAGGAATAAACTTAACTAAGGAAGTAAAAGACTTGTACTCTGAAAACTACAGGAAGTTGGAAAAAAAATAGAGGAAGACATAAACAAATGAAAGAATATACAGTGTTCTTGGATTGGTAGAATCAATATCATTAAAATATCCATACTTTCCAAAGCAATCTATAGATTCAATGCAATCACCTTTAAGATACAACAGAATATTTTACAGACCTAAAATAAACTCTCCAAAAATTCACATGGAATAAAAAAAGACCTGAAATAGCTGCAACAAGAAAGTTGGAGGGTTCACAATACCAGATACAAAGCCACTGTTCTAAAATCAAAACTGCCTGGTACTGGCACATGAACACACATATAGATAAATACAACAGAACAGTCAAAGTGGAGTAAGAGAAAAAAATGGTGGCAGAATAGAGACGTGTCCTGAGACTTGTCCCCGATTAGATAGAAAGAACAGCTGAGGGTTACATGGGGAGTGTTTGTTGGTGAGTTGCGATACAGCTATACTTCAACATTGTTGGGGGGACTGTTGCATGTGGCTCCCTTGACCAGGCAGCCCCCACTGCTGTTGGGGTCCCTCCTGGAGCAACCAACTGAATTGCAGAGACCGCACCATCTTGACGGGGAAAGTGATGTTATTGGAAGCCTGAAAATCTACAAATGTGGCACCCACCGAACAGCTGCAAACCTGAGAACATCAGCCCAATTGGCGCAAACAGGTGGATTCAGAGGAGCTCTACACTCCACCACAGATTTCGCCTGGGATAAGGAGAGAGAGAACTATATAACCAGACACCCGGAGAGGAGAGACCATAGGAAAACAAAGAAACAGCCCGCATATGAAAGAAGAGCAGGCACCACCAGAAAAGTAAATAAACGAAATGGAGGCAAGCAAACTGCTTGAGAAAGAATTCAAAGAAATAGTCATAAGGTGGCTGAAAAGAATGGAAGAAAAATTCGACAATATGTGTAAGAACCAAGAGGAAATGAAGAAGAATCAATAAGAAATGAAAAATGTCATCGCTGCTGTAAAGAACTCAATAGAAAGCATCAAGAGTAGATTAGAAGAAGCAGAGGATTGCGTCAGTGAGCTAGAAAACAAAGGTAGGAAAATAGAGCAGCTTCTAGAAAAAAAATTAAAAAGCAGGAGGAGAGCCTAAGGAAACTTTGGGACAACATGAAACAAAATAACATCTGCATAATTGGGGTTCCAGAAGGAGAGGAAACTGAGCAAGGAATAGAAAACCTGTTTGAAGAAATAATGACAGAATACTTTCCTGATATAGGGAAGAAAAAACCTACATAAATCCAAGAAGCTCACAGAGTCCAAAGCAAAATGAACCCCAAAGACCAACTTCAAGGCACATTATAACTAAATTGGCAAACACCAACAACAAAGTAAAATCTTAAAAGTGGCCAGTGAGAGACAGAAAGTTACCTACAAAGGAACCCTCATCAGATAGCAACTGATTTCTCAACAGAAACTCATCAGGCCATACAAAGTCATACAAAGGAAGGGTCTGAATCCAAGAATACTATCAATCAAAATTGAAGGTGAAATCAGGAGCTTCACAGACAAAAAAGGACTAAAGGAATTTATTACCAGCAAACCAGCAATGCAAGAAATGCTAAAGGGTCTGCTGTAAAAAAAAAAGAAATAGGAAGTGAAGAAGGAATACAGGGGTAAAAAAATAAAAATGGTGACAAATAAGCATCTATCAATAATAACTTTAAATGTACATGGATTCAATGCACCAATTAAAAGACATAGGGTAACAGAATGGATAAGAAAACATGACCCATATATTTGCTGTCTACAAGAAACCCACCTCAGAAAAAAAGACGCACACAGACTGAGGGTGAAGGGATGGAAAAAGTTTTTTCAGGCTAATGAAAATGAAAATAAAGGTGGGATAGCAATACTTATCTGACAAATTAGATCTCAAAGTGAATTACATAACGAGAGAAAGGAAGACCACTACTAAAAAAGCAATCCAACAAGAATAATTAACTCTGGTAAACATATACATACCCAATACAGCAGCACCCAAATACATAACAAAGCTCTTGGAGGATATCAAGGGAAATATTGACAGCAATACAATCATAGTAGGAGACTTTAATACTCCACTATCACCATTGGATAAATCCTCTAATTAAAAAAAAAATTCAGCAAAGAAACATCAATTCTAAATGACTCACTAGACCAGATGGAATTAATTGACATCTTTAAACCATTTCACCCCAAAGCCACAGAATACACATTCTTCTCAAATGCACATGGGTCATTTTCAAAGATAGAGCATATGTTGGTTCATAGGCAAAGTTTCTTAAAATTCAAGAAGATAGAAATCATATCAAGTATCTTCTCAGATCAGAATGGAATAAAAGTGGAAATGAACTACAATAAAAACAATCCAAAAAAATCAAACAAATGGAGACTAAACAGCATGCTATTAAACAATGACTGAATTACCAGAGAGACCAAGAAGAAATAAAAAACACCATGGCAACAAATGATAATGAAAACACAACAATCCAAAAACTTAGGGACACAATGAAAGCAGTCTTGAGAGGGAAGTTCAAAGCTCTAAAAGCCTACTGCAAAAAACAAGGAACAATGGTAATAAATTACCTAATTCTACAACTCAAAGAGTTAGAAAGAGAGCAACAAGAAAAGCCCAGTGTAAGCAGAAGGAAGGAAATAACAAAGATCAGAGCAGAGATAAATGACATAGAGACCAAAGAAACAAAACAAAAGATAAACAAAACCAAGAGCTGATTCTTTGAAAGGATAAACAAGATTGATGAACCTCTAGCCAGGCTTACCAAGAAGCAGAGAGAGGACCCAAATAAACAAAATGAAAAATGAAAGGGGAAAAATAACAACAGATCCCACTGAAATACGAAGGATTGTTTAAAAAAAAAATACTATGAACAACTCTATTCCAATAAACTAGACAACCTGGGGGAAATGAACATATCCTAGAAAAATATAACCTTCCAAAATTTAATCAGAAAGAATCTAAACATCTCAATAGGCTAATAACTATGGGAAAAAATTGAAGCCGTCATAAAAAAACTTCCAGCAAACAAAAGCCTGGGGCCAAATGGCTTCACAGGTGAGTTTTACTAAACATTCAAGGAAGAACTAAAAACTATCCTCCTCAGACTATTCCAAAAAATTAAAGAGGAAGGAACACTTCCAAGCACATTCTATAAAGCTAGCATCACCCTAATACCAAAACCAGATAAAGACAACACAATGAAAGAGAATTACAGGCCAATATCCCTCGTGAACATAGATGCCAAAATCCTCAACAAAATTCCAGCAAATCGGATCCAGCAGTACGTCAGAAAGATCATGTACCATGACTAAATAGGTTTTATCCTAGGAATCAGGAATGATACAATACTTGCAAATCAATAAACGTCGTACATCACATAAACAAATTGAGAGATAAAAATCAAATAGTCATATCAATTGATGCAGAAAAAGCATTTAACAAAATCCAACACCCTTCTTGATAAAAACTCTCAACAAGGTGGGAACAGAAGGATCATACCTCAACATAATAAAAGCCATATAAGATAAACTCACAGCTAACATCATATTCAATGGGCAAAAACTAAAACCATTTCCCCTAAGAACAGGAACAAGACAGGGATGCCCACTCTCACCACTCCTGTTCCACATAGTAGTGGAAGTATTAGACTAAAAAAACAATCCCATTTACTATCGCACTAAAAAAATAAAGATACCTAGGAATAAACTTAACTAAGGAGGTAAAAGACCTATATGTGGAAAACTACAGGACACTAAAAATGAAATAGAGGAAGACTTAAATAGATGGAAGAACATACCATGTTCATGAATTGGTAGAATCAATATCTTTGCTACCCAAAGCAATCTATAGATTCAATGCACTCCCCATTAAAATACCAATGGAATATTTAACAGACCTAGAAAGAACTCTCTAAAAATTCATCTGGAATAAAAACAGACCCCGAATAGCCACTGCAATTCTGAGAAAGAAGAACAAAGTAGTTGGGAATCTCAAAACCAGATTTCAAGCTGTATTACAAAGCCACTGTTCTCAAAACAGTCTGGTACTGGCACAAGAACGGACATATACACCAATGGAATAGAATAGAGAATCCATATATCCATCCAAACCACTATGCTCAATTAATATTTCACAAAGGAGGCATGAACATATAATGGAGTCAAGATAGTCTCTTTAATAAATGGTGCTGGGAAAATTGGACAGATACATGCAAAAAAAATGAAACTAGACCACCAACTTACACCAAAAATAAACTCAAAATGGATATAGGACTTAAACATAAGATGGGAAGCCATAAAAATGCTAGAGGAATCCACAGGCAGAGAAATCTCAGACATATGCTGAAGCAATTTTTTCACTGATATCACTTCTAGGGCAATAGAAGTTAAAGAGAAAATCAACAAATGGGACTACATCAAAATAAAAAGCTTTGGCACAGCAAAAGAAACCATCAACAGAATAATAAGAAAGCCCACTGTATTGGGAACATATTTGCAAATGTTATCACTGATAAAGGTTTAATCTCCAACATCTACAGAGTACTTATATAACTTAATAAAAGGAAGAGAAATGATCCAATTTAAAAAATGGGCAACGAACCTAAACAGAATTTTTTGGAAAGAAGACAGAAGGAAGGTCAAGAGACACATAAAAATATGCTCAAAGTCACTAATTATCCAAGAGATGCAAATCAAAATGACAATGTCAGAATGGCAACCATCAACAAATCAACAAACGACAAGTGCTGGCAAAGATGCAGAGAAAAAGGAACCCTTATGTATTGTTGGTGGGAATGCAGACTGGTGCAGCCACTGTGGAGAACAGTATGGAGTTTCTTCAAAAAACTAAAAATGGAGCTTCCGTTTGACCCAGTAATCCCACTTCTAGGAATATATCCCAAGAAACTAGAAACACCAATCAGAAAGGATACATGCACCCGATGTTCATAGCAGCACAATTCACATAGCTAAGATTTGTAAACAGCCTAATTGCCCATCAGCATATGAGTGGATTAGAAAACCATGGTACATCTATATAATGGAATACTATACTGCTATAAAAAAGAAGAAATTCTCACCATTTGCAGCAGCATGGATAGACCTGGAGAGCATTATGTTAAGTAAAATAAGCCAGGAAATGAAAGAAAAATACCACATGATCTCACTCATTATGGAAATAAAGAACATTATAACCTGATGAATAAAAAGATAGATACAGAGGCAGTAAAGCACTGAACAGACTGTGAAATTACAGCAGGAAGACTGTGGAGTGTTGGGAAGGGAGGGAAATAGATCAACCAAAGGACTTGTATGCATGCATATAAGCACACCAATGGACACAAGACACTTGGGGGTGGGGGAATAAGGGAATGTAATAGGGTGTAGGGGAGGCTGGGGGCAGTTTAATGGGGGAAAAAGGAGATATATGTACAAATATATGTAATATTTTAAACAATAAAAAAATACAACAGAACAGAGAACCAGAAATCAACCCAAGCCATTATGCTCAATATTTGACAAAGGAGGCAAGAGCATATAAAGGAGTCAAGACAGTCTCTGCAATAAATGGTGTTTGGGAAATTGGGCAGATACATGTAAAAAAATGAAACTAGACCACCAACTTAACACCATACACAAAAATAAACTCCAAATGGGTAAAGAACTTAAACATAAGATGGGTAACCATAAACATCTCAGAAGAATCCATAGACAGCAAAATATCAGACATGTGTCGTAGCAATATCTTTACTGATATAGCTCCTTGGGCAATGCAAACTAAGGAGATGATAAACAAATGGCACTATATCAAAATAATAAGCCTCTGCACAGCAAAATAAACCATCAACAAAACAACAAGAATGCCCACTGAATGGGACAACATATTTGCAAATATTATTTCTGATAAGGGTCTAATTTCCAAAATTTATAGAGAACTCAAGACAACTTCACAAAAGGAAGATAAACGATTCACCCAAAAATGGGCAAAGGACCTAAACAGAAACTTTTCAAAAAGAGGATATAGAGAAGTCCAAGAGACATATGAAAATATGCTCGAAGTCACTAATTATCTGAGAGATGCAAATCAAAACAACAATGAGATACCATTTCACACCAGTCAGAATAGCTGTCATCAACAAATCAACAAACAAGTGCTGGCAAGCTTGTGAAGAAAGAGGACTGCTGGTGGAAATGCAGACAGGTGCAGCCACTGTGGAAGACCATATGGAGTTTCCTCAAAAAACTAAATATGGAGTTCCCATTTGACCCTGTAATCCAACGTCTATGAATATATCCTAAGAAACATAATACACCAATCAGAAAGGATATATGCACTCCTATGTTCATAGCAGCAAAATTTAAAATAGCTAAGATTTGGAAAAAGCCTAAGTGCCCATCAGCAGATGAGTGGATTACAAAACTGGATGTATCATTGTGTGGTACATCTATACAATGAAATACTACGCTATTTTAACAAAGAAGGAACTCTTACTATTTGTAACAGCTTGGAAGGACCTGGAAAGCATTATGCTAAGTGAAATAAGCCAGTCGGAGAAAAATAAATATCACATGATCTTACTCATTTGTGAACTATAATGGAGAAAATAAACTTATGAACCAAAATAGATCCAGAGTAAAAATATTTTTGAATATAATGGAAGTAATTCAGTTATTTGCAGATGTTTAATATTTCCTACAACTGTGGTGATATTATACTATGTTAGTAAAGTTTTGGTAATATTATTACATTTAAAATATTTTTTCTTGAAATATTAACTTTTATCACATGTAATATATTTAAAAACATTTTTCTGGAAAAATTAATAAAAAACTACTAGACTTGATACATGCATATAACATTATCATACTTAAAAATTTTTTTCTTGAAAAAAATAATAATAAAAAAGAAATAATGGCAGGAAACTTTCCTAACATGTAAAAGAAGTCACACAAATCCAGGAGGCACAGAGAACCCCAACCAAGAATAATCCAAACAGGCCCATACTCAGACACATTATAATTATAATGCCAAAAATTAAAGAGAAAGAATCTTAAAAGCAGCAAGAAAAAAAGCAAACCATTATCTACAAAGGAGCTCCCATAAGACTGACATCTGATTTCTCATCATAAACTCTACAGGCCAGAGGGAATGACATGAGATACTCAAGGTAATGGAAATCGAGGATCTGAGACCAAGATTACTATATCCAGCAAGGCTATCATTCAAAATAGACGGTCAAATAAAGAGCTTCCTGGAAAAAAAAAGGTTAAAGTCGTATATCACCACCAAGACAGCATTACATGAAATGCTAAAGGGACTGCGGTAATGAGAAAAAGAAACAGGGAGAGAAATGTAGGCACACAGAATTAAAATGGCAACAAATAAGTACCTATCAATAATAACCCTAAATGTAAATGGTTTAAATGCTCCAATCAAAAGGCAAAGAATAGTTGAATGGATATAAAAACATGACCCAACTATTTGCTGTCTACAAGAGACCCACTTCAGAATAAAAGAGGCACACAGGATGACAGTGAAGGGATAAAAACAAGAAACAAAGCTGGAGTAGCAATACTGATATCTGACAAAATAGACTTCAAAATAAGTCCATCATAAGAGACAACAAAGGTCAACACATAATACTAAAGGGATTGATCCAATCAGTTGCATATATAACCCTGATAACCATATATGCACCCAATATAGGAATACACACACACACACACACACACACACACACACACACACACACGAGACCTGGTGCATGAAATTCATGCACCAACCTGCTCCCTCTCCACACTGGCACCCTTTGAAGGATATCCAACTGACTGTTTAGGCCCAATCCTGGCCTAAATGGGCAGTTGGACATCCCTCTCACAATCGAGGACTGCTGGCTCCCAACTGCTCACTTACCTGCCTTCCTGATTTCCCCTAACTATGTCTGCCTGCCAGCCTGATCACCCCCTAACCACTCCTCTGCCAGCCTGATTGATGCCTAACTGCTCCCCTGCCAGCCTATTTGCCCCTAATTGCCCTCCCCTGTGGGCCTGGTCACCCCTAACTGCCTTCCCCTGCAGGCCTCGTTCCTCCCAACTGCCCTTCCCTGCTGGCCTGGGTCCTCCCCAACTGCCCTTCCCTGAAGGCCCAGTCATCCCCAATTTCCCTCCTCTGCCCGCCTGGTCACCCCTAACTTCCCTCCCCTGCAGGCTTGATCACCCCCAACTGCCCTCGCTTGCAGGCCTGGTCCCTGCCAACTGCCCTCCCCTGCTGGCCATCTTGCGGTGGCCATCTTGTGTCCACATGGGGCAGTCATCTTGTGTGTTTGAGTGATGGTCAATCTGCATATTACTCTTTTATTAGATAGGATAGAGGCTGGTGCACAGATGGGAGCCAGCTGATTTGCCCTGAAGGGTGTCCAGGATCAGGATGGGTGTTCCCTTGGGGCATGGCATGGACAAGTGGCCTGTAGTGGTTTGCAGGCTGGCCACGCCCCAAGCGACCCAAGGGGAGGCCCTGGTATCTGGGATTTATTTATCTTCTATAATTGAAACTTTGTAGCCTAGAGCAGAGCCAAGCCTCTGCTGGCACAGCCATTGAAACTTTGTTGCCTTAAGCAGAGGCCTGGGTGAGGGTTTGCAGAAGGTTTAGCTTCGTCCATCACCAGGGGCAACCCAAGCCTCCCTCCTACTCTCTCTGTGGCCATAGCCATCTTGGATGGGTTAATTTGCATACTCACTCTGCTCTGATGGGCTGGTGGGCGTGGCTGGTGGGTGTAGCAGAGGTATGGTCAATTTGCACATTACTCTTTTATTAGATAGGATATATACTTCTAGATGAATTTAAGGGAGAGCTCTACAACAATACAGTTATAGAAAGGGACTTTAACAATAACTGACTTCACTGTATAGATCAGTGGTTCTCAACCTTCCTAATACCATGACCCTTTAATACAGCTCCTCATGTTGTGGTGACCCCCAACCATAAAATTATTTCCATTGCTACTTTATAACTGTAATTTTGCTACTGTTATGAACTGTAATGTAAATATCTGATATGCAGGATGTATTTTCATTGTTACAAATTGAACATAATTAAAGCATAGTGATTAATCACAAAAACAATATGTAATTATATATTGTGAAATATTTATTTCTAATTACAAATAAATGAAATTTTGTCTTGAATCATGGTATAGCATGGGTAATAGTCTTCATATGACAACAGTAAGCTACATTGCTACACTTTGCTACACCAAGGAGTAGTGTGTTGGTTCCTAAGACCATGGGAAATATGTGTTTTCCGATGGTCTTAGGCAACCCCTGTGAAAGGTCCTTCGACCCCCAAAGGGGTCGTGACCCACAGGTTGAGAACCGCTGGTATAGATCTTCCAGACAAAAAAATTAACAAGGACACAGTGACTCAAAAGGACACTCTGGATCAGATGGATTTAATTGACATTTATAGAATATTTCACCCCAAAGCTGTAGTATATAAATGCTTCTCAAGTGCACATGGATCATTCACAAAGATAGACCACATGTTAGGACACAAAATAAGTCTCTACAAGTTCAAGAAGATTGAAATCACATCAAGCATCTTCTCAGATCACAGTGGAATGAAATTAGGAATCAACTACAGAAAAAAACACCAAAAAACATTCAAACACATGGAGACTAATTAGCGTGTTGTTAAGCAATGCATGGGTTACCAATGCGATGGAGAAAGAAATAAAATACTGCCTGGAAAAAATGAAAATGAACACACAACACCCCAAATTCTCTGGGACACAGCAAAAGCAGGCTGGAGAGGAAAGTTCATAGCACTACAGGCCCACCTCAAAAAACAAGAAATATTAGCAATAAACTATTTAACCCTACAATGTAAAGAATAAGAAAGAGAACAATAAGAAAAGCCTGGAGTAAGTAGAAGGAAAGAAATAAAGATTAGAGCAGGAATAAATGTCATAGAGACTAAAAAACAATACAAGAAATCAATGAAATTGAGAGCTGGTTTTTGAAAGGATAAACAAAATGGATAAACCATTAGCTAGATTCATCAAGAAACAAAGAAAGAAGACCTAAGTAAATAAAATCAGAAACAAAATGGAGAGCTAACCATGACACTGCAGAAATACAAAGGATTGTAAGGAAGTCCTATGAACAACTATATGCTAACAAGCTGGACAATGTGGGTAAAATGGACAAATTCCTAGAAAAATACAATCTCCCAAAACTGAATCAGGAAGAATAAAAAAAAAACCTGAATAGGCCAAAAAGATGAAAGAGAAGCAGTAATTAAAAACCTCACAGCAAACAAAAGCCCTTGTCCAGATGGCTTCACATGGGAATTTTACCAAACCTTCAAAGAACTAACACCTATACTCCTCAAACTATTCCAAAACATCCAAGAGGAAGGAACACTTCCAAGCTCTTTTATGAGGACAGCATTAAACTAATCCACAAACCGGATAAAGATTCTACAAAGAAAGAGAATTACAGGCCAATATTTCTGATGAACCAACACACCACTCCTCCGTGTAGCAAAGTGTAGCAATGTAGTTTACTGTTGTCATATGAAGACTGTTACCCATGCTATACCATGATTCAAGACAAAACAAAATCCTAAACAAAATATTAGCAAGTAGCATCCAGCAATATCTTAAAATGATCATACCTCATGGCCAAGTGGGATTTATTTTGGGGATGCAAGGCTGGTACAATATTTGCAAATAAATAAACATGTTACACCACATAAACAAACTGAAAGAGAAAAATCACATGATTATATGAATATATTCAGAAAAAGATATTTGATAAAAATCTAGCATCCATTTTTGATAAAAACACTCAGCAAAGTGGGAATAGAGAGAGCAAATCTCAACATGATACAGGCCATATAGGAGAAACCTACAGCCAACATCATACTCAATGGGCAAAATTAAAACCATTTCTCCTAGAACCGGAACAAGACAGGGATGCCCACTCTCACTACTCCTGTTCAACATAGTACTGGAAGTCTTAGCCACAGTGATCAGACAAGAAGAAATAAATGGCATCCAAATTGGGAAGGAGGAAGTAAAACTCATTATTTACACAGGACATGAGGTCATACATAAAAAACCCCAAAGACTCCATCAAAAAACTACTAGATTTAACCAATGAATTTGGCAATGTAGCAGGATACAAAATCTACAGCCCCCAAAATAAGTAAGTAAATAAATAAAGAAACAAAGAAACAGAGGAGCCCACCCCTCCATCCCTTTTCAGTTTTAAAGTTTCACTTTGGAAATTTCAGAAAGCGGTAAGAACTAAATAGTGAAGGAAATGCATTCTTCCAGCTCAATTTCTGGAGTTAGTTGTGCCCTGAGAATGTGCACAGAGCTTATATAAAAGTGCTTCCCCATGGTGCAGTACGCACCAGGCCACATAGCCTTTTTCCTCACGACCAAGTCCTTGGTTCTGTCCAGTTCCCATGTTTCCTCCTAGCAAAAAACCATTTACTTGCCCACGCTAGCAAGCTCTCCATGGCTTGTATTTAAGTGCCTGAGAGTGTACTGCCTTTGGTGTTAGCCAGTGTTGAAGAAGAGGCAATATAGAAGTTGCAAACAAAGTAAGCCACCTTGTGCAGGATGAGTGGAAGAATCCTGCCAAGAATTCAGAGAAACAGTTGATTTGTTCTAACAAGAAAACCAGCAAGGCTTAATTGCCCAATTCAGCACGACCTCAGCATATGCTCCTCTGAGCTTGTTTTGCAGACTGTCCTGGAAATGGGGTGCCAGGATGCCATTCCTTCCACCTTGCATGGCCTCAGCAGCCTTGCCTTCATCCCCAGGCCAGATACGGAGCCAGGGCACGTTCATTGGACCCTCAAATTCAGAATTCTATGACAATTCTGATAGTGGCTGGGCTGATGGCTGACATTGCACTTTCTCTTTCTTTTTTTAAATCCTCGCTGAATATGTTCTTATGGATTTTTCTCTATTATTTTTTAAATCCTCGCTTGAGGATACGTTTATTGATTTTATTTATTTATTTATTTATTTATTTATTTATTTATTTAGAGAAAGGAAGGGAGAGGAAAAGAGAGGAAAAAATATCAGTTGGTTGCCTCCTGTTTGTACCCCGACTGGGAATCAAACCCAAAACCTAGGTATGTGCCCAACCAGGAATCAAACCTGCAACCCTTCTGATGATGGGACGACACTCCAACCGAGACACTGGGCCAGGGCTGCACTTTCAATGACAGCATAGTTTGCAGGTTAAAAGTGGCAGAGGTTCTGGAGTCTGTTGTGCTTCTTTGGGAGCTGCTGCTTACAGGTGACTGGGACTGCGCATGTATTTGATTCAGCGCATGCCTATGACTGATGTCAGAAATGCTGCGCACTTCGTGCCTGGTATAGTCTCAGTGCTTCATCCGTGCTAGTTTCTTACGTTTTACCAAATTATAATCTTTCTCAAATCCATATTAAGTCCCCAGTGCAGAAAGACTTCTCTTGGGCAGTGGTTAGACTGAAACTCCTGGGCAGTGGGTCTGTTTTTATTCATTCATGCCCCATCACTGGCCATTTAGAGAGGGCCGAGCACTGGAGGAATAAAGACAAATAATTGGTGTCTCCCCCTCAGGGAACTCACGTCTAGAGCAGGGTCAACAACCATGGCCCTGGCCACACTGACCTCCTGTTCTGTGAATACAGTGGCCCTGCGCGTCTGTGGGCAGAGGGCCGAACCTGGGACGAGACGGTGCAGCCTGCAAAGGCTCAGATCTTCACCCTGGGCCTTCGCAGAGCAGCTGGAAGCCCTGGTCTGGGGGAAACAGAGCCTTGGGCAGACACTTGGGACCCGGGAGGACTGTGACCTGAGGCGGCCAGGCAGGCGACTTAGGGCAGAGGGGGCGGATCTGTGTGGGGACGGAGGCCACACTGTGATTGGCATGATTGGAGAACAGTATTCTTTACAAGAAAATCCACTACTTCCTGGTTTTATCTGCTTTTTTCTGACTTCCCCTAAACGCAGAGGTCCTCACGCAAAATGTTTTCAGCAAGAAATTAGCCCTGTGAAATCACTGAAATCATGGGAGCCCGTGAGGGCCTTTCCTTGCTCCTCAGAGAAGGAAGTGATGATTGGGATGCGATGTCGACAAGCTGACCGCTGGTTTTCTGAAGCTTCTAGAAATGGTTAATGGAACTCAAATGTTTCTCCGTGTCCTCTGTGGCCCCTGCCCGCACTGCAGGAAGCCTGGCCTCTCGAGAGACCACATGCCGTCATATTTCGTTGCAGCAGAGTCAGGTTTTGAGACCTTTTGCTCTTCTGCACAGTGTTGACTTCTCATGAAAGGTCAGTGGGTGTATTTTTAGATCCTGTTCCCCCCTGATCTGAAATACTCTGATTGTAGGCGGGAGTAAGAGAGGCCCCAGACTCCAACCTTCCTTCCCGGCTCCTGATGAAGCCCTGCTGCACCTCCTGAGGTGCGTCCCCAGCACTTCCAGCCTGCACTCTGGGTGCCCGCTCTCCACTACGGGGGCGCATGTGTGCTGGCCTGCGACATGAGGCACCAACTGCAGTGGGTAGTGCCCTCCTCCTGCTCTTCAGACTGCATGGAGAGGCGTGCTTCTGCCTCTCCCCTTCAACCTCAGCCAGAGTCTGGGGGTGATGGAACTGGAGGGGGGTTTGAAAAGGTGACTGTTCTTAATGGGGAGCTCTCGCTGCCCTCGAGGCCCTCTGGTTGAGCTTTAAGTCCGCATTGAGGACTCTCAAAGAATCAAGGCGTTTGGCCAGCCTGGCCTTTACGGATGGAAAGCTGTAGGGTTGCCTAGAAAGGGTTTTTCGGCCAAAGACCTTCCTAGGCAACCCTGCAGCTTGAGTCCCTTCTGAGGCCCACAGTTGGGACAGACACACCACCACCATTTCTGTCTCCCCCCAAGGAGTGGCAAGGAAACCGTATGTGTCCATTGGCCAAGCTCACCAAAACCTCGGTCCTTCCTGCAGCCTATGGGCCCAGCTACTGGCCCAGAGCCTTAAGGAAATGGGATGACAGGTTTGCCTTGTCTGAGGTGGGGTGAACTATGGCCAGGGTTAGTGGGCATGAAAAGATGGGGATGTGAGGGAAGCGCAAACCTGCAGGACCCACACCAAGGAGCTCTGGGTGAGCTGAGGTACCCGGCTGGGCCTGGCATACAAGCAGACACCACTCAATGATCCCAGCACCCTTTCCTGAGGAACATTCCATTAAGTAATTGCTTTAGTGGCCAAGTTATGTATCACCGAGAATGAACCCGGCTGCAGCTTATCATTCACTTTTACTGTTTTGCCTAGAGAGGTTTCTGCAGCAACTCGCAAAGCCAGGAGTGAATAAGGACACGGGTGACATTAAAGGCGAGCTGTTAGCAGAAGCGAAAATTAAACAACGCAGCCAAAATCGAAGTCTGGTGGCGCCTTGCCTGCACAAATGGGGAGATTAATTGCCACCCATCCCGGAGCCTCTTCTGAGTGCAAGGAGTCTACAAGGGCCTGTCTCTTCAGATTCTAACCCTTTCAGCTCCACCCTGCAGTTAAAGGTTGTAGCCCCCCTTTCCAGGGGAGGACCTGCACCTCATAGAGGTGGAAGTACTTGTCCAAGGTCACTTAGAGAAGATCTGGTAGGGCTGGAATGACGAACCTCAGGGTCACACTTGGCTGCTGGAACAGCTTACCTGGCCAGGCCACAACTGCAGAGTATGAAGCAAGCAGAGAAGGTCCACCCACAGTAGCAGGAGAGAGCATGGCCTGCCTTGCACAGAGGATTACATAACAAATAAAAGGCCGCCACTGTCTAAGCAGGTACATAACAAAAGTGGCCAGCCACATATCTCCTGTGGAGAAATTGGGGTGGTAAAGACAAAGAGTGGCTAGTGCTTGTGAGCTCAGAACCCTGCCCCTTGGTATCCTCCTGAGATGACCACTGTATCTGCCCGCTGCATTCTCACTCTGCCTGCAGGATGGGTGCTTCTCATGGCAGGGTGTGAGACCCAGAGGGCCGGGGGCTCTGCCACAGCCATCCAGAAAGAGGCGGATCCCATCAGCCCAGCTCTAGAGTGTGTTCTCATAGTGACACACAAACAGACCTTGCTGGGATGTGCCCCATGACCAATCAGGCTGTGCCCTGGAAGGTGTGGGAAGGGTGACCTCCCTCATCACTGAAAAACTAATTGTGTCCCATACACAGTTAAGGGGCAGGGAAGGGCAGAATCCTCTTCTTTCTTTTTTAAAATAAGTTACCAAGAAGATTAACAACAAGCTCTGTGGCCCCAGGGGGCAAATGCTCTGCTTGGTCTGAGTCACCATGGGCAAGTGCCCATGATTCATTTCCTGGGAGTTCTGCAGGGCTGGGCTTTCACTGTATGACATTTTATTTTATTTTAAGAAGCATCAGCTTTGGTTGATTACCACTCAGCTCCAGACCTTGCCCCCAAAAGTGTATGGAAAAGGACCAGCCATCCATCCAACTCCTCAAACAGAAGTCCTATTTAGTCTCCATTTCCTAATTGGTTGAGGGGATGCACAGGAGGTCTCTGCTCAGCCGCAGGAGGCTGGTCAGAACAGAGCATCTTTATGAGGCCCATGAAAGGCGGGAGGAGGCCAAGGGTATCTGCATAGGAAGAGGGACGGCGTTTGGATTGTCTGGAGCGCCAAACAGACCACGCTCTTCATCTCAAAGAATTAGTCTCTTGCAAGTGCCCCGGTTGAAGTACAGAGGGCATACTTATGGCTAAATATGAGCAAACAAGGTAATCCTTTTCCTTTCAGTGTCAGATAATCAATAGGGCAGCATATTTATAACCAACAATTAGGCTTTCACTGCATTTCCCCCCATTGCCCACCACCAATCACCCTCTATAATCCCCAACCCCAAATCTGAGCGACTCCTATTGCGCATCAACCAAGTCTTCCTATTGCAGGAAAGATGCCATAGCATGGCATCAAACAAACAAACAAACGAAGCAGCCCACTAAGGATGATTTTTAAACTCACACGTTACGTGGCAAGATGGATTTTAGCATTAACTGGCAGCCTGAAGACCTGGCAGCATAGAGGGGGTGTCCTTGAAAGGGTGTGTGGCTGTTATATTGTGTTATAAGGTAATATAATCAAGCAAAGTAAATGAACTCATTATGATCGGCTTTTTATTCCCTGCTTGTCAGGAATCATAACTGTAGGAAGCATTCTCCAGCTCGATCGATTGGAAAATCAATGCCTTGGTGTTTGTGGAGAGAACCTCTGATAGGAAGAAATGAAAGGAAAGGTTTGGGGACATGGGGGCCAGCACTCAGTCTTTCTGACAGCCTGGGCCTTGCAGCAGTCCCTTTGCTTCCTAAGAGCTGATGCTAAAACACACATCTTCTCTTGGGAGTGGGCAGGTGGCTGGGATGGTAAATGGTGTTGGTCACCCAAACCCACTTCTTGCTAGAGAACAGAGGATGGAGAAAGCAGATGGAGATGTCCACGGTCTGCAAAATGGTGAGCCCTGAGCAATGAGGCTTTGTCCCAGGGAGCACCACTTCTAGTTTTGCTTTGCTTTGCAGAATCAGTTTGCCACCTTGGCCCTCATGACCTTGAAGATGACAGTGAACTGGCCTCAGAGGTCCCATCAACTGTCAGTCAACTGCCAGAGCCCCTCA
This sequence comes from Lasiurus cinereus, assembly GCA_011751065.1. Classification (NCBI taxonomy): domain Eukaryota; kingdom Metazoa; phylum Chordata; class Mammalia; order Chiroptera; family Vespertilionidae; genus Lasiurus; species Lasiurus cinereus. Next base: position 1,400,439 of record JAAGEH010000006.1, read on the forward strand.
CCATCACTCAAGCATATCTTGACCATGAGCTATGCAGTGCTTTGCAGTATTTCATCAATCATGCATTTTAATAGTTTGGGCTTGAGGTGACATCCCTACGTATACTCCCATTTCCTAGATTGTTGCTCTTTTTTTTTTTAATAAGGAAAATACCAAACATACAAAAGTAGTGAGAACAGCATCATAAACCTCCATGAATCCTTCACTATCTCCAGCAAGTCTCAATGCACACAATTTTGTTTTCAACCATTCCTCCTTCCCCCATCCATGGGTTATGGAAATGCCAAATGTCATGAATATTTCTAAAAGATATGCACTCTTCAAAAAATATAAGAACAACACCATTTTTACACCTAAAAATGGAACAATTCCTCAAAATCAAATATCCAATCTATGTCTAGATTTTCCTTATTGGCTCAGAACTTTAAAAGGAAATTTGTTTAATTTGGGATCTAAATAAGTCCACACATTATCATTGGTTATTTGGCTGATCTATAGGGTTTTACTCTACAGATTCTCTTCATGTCCCTGCAATTTACTAAAGAAACCTGAGCAAATGCTATAGAGATTTTCAGTCTGCATTTTGCTGATTGCATCCCCACAGGTTTGTTTCAAATGGTGATATTCTAGTTCTATTGTGTCTCCTTCACTAACTGAGAGACTTCCATGAAAAGAAGCATTCTCTCATCAACTTTTCAATTTCCCTGAGATGCAGCCCTTTTTTCAAAAAACAAAAAAAAAAACCCCAAACAACCCAAAAACAAATAACAAGGCAATAAAAATGCCTTTTTATTTTTTTCAAAATAGGGAGCTAGTGTGTAGGACCTTCCCCAGGTGTCCAATAAGTTTTCAACCTTTCAATCCATTGTTTCAAACTGTGTCCCCTTGGTCCAGAGGGCAATCCTGGCTTTCCCTGCCAGGATCTTCCCAATGGACTCTGCCCTCTGCCTTCCCTTCTTTTTAAACCTCATGCCCACTGACAAGCCATGGAGCCATGGTGCTCTGCACCTTGTGGTTGCTGGATTCAACTCCATCTTCTCTCTGGACCATTTGTAGCAAACTGGGTCTTGTATTTATTCAATTTGCTGACACACAAATAGTTGTGATGAATGTCTGGGCTATGGGGGTGCTGTGTAAAAGCACTAGTGCAAAAACCAATCAAGAACCCAAATCCCCAGCCTCCCCAAACTCCAGCAGCCTTCTGGTCCCAGGGACTGAGATGCCAATCCTGCCCCTGACGTTCATGGACATCTGTCTCACCCCTTTCACCCTGAACTTCAGCTGTGCTTGGTGGCTGTCCTCAGTGTCATAGTGCAGCACATGGATTTCTACTCCCTCATCTTTGTCATCTGGCTAATTTATGTGCTGCATCTTCAGTGGAGAAGAGCAACTGCCAAGCCTGGCCCAGGTACTGTGGTTTTCTCGTCAGTCTTATGATCTTTCAATATTTCCTGTGACTTGGCTGCCTCCTGTTCTTTGTAAAGGTAAGCCAAGCCACCTGCACAGCCTGGCCTCTGCAGAGGAAACTCGGAGTTCTGGCGAAAGCTGACTTGCCCTAGACATGCTGGTGTCCTTGGGCGGGGGAGCTGGGGTCTGCACCCCTCCTGCAAAGCAGTGCTTTACCAAGGACTGCAGGGCTTCAGAAATGATCTCGGAGGCATCTTGTTCCCAGGTGACCAGCATTGCCACATCTGAGAAGAATCAGGTCCCTCCACTCACCCATGTTGCCTGGAGAACAAGAGGTGGTGCCCTTCTCTCTAAAAGGCAATTTAAAATGAAGAGAGCAGGAGGTGTGCACACTCTTGGATTCCTTCCTGCTCACAGCAATCCACTGGATTGAGTCAGACACCAACACTCCCACTATACAGATGGGGAAGCTGAGGCTGAAAAGAAGCACAGACTGCACCCTGAGTGTCATGCGGGTGCTGACAGAGGGACAGGCCCAATAGGAACTGGTCTGCAGACTTGGACCTGGGCAGTCTTCTCCTTGGATCGTCTTGTCCCAACACGGTAAAAATCCAGAAATCTTGTCCTCAGTGAAATTTAAAACCTCTGCTCTCTTTGTAGGAACCATCTCCCTAGCATATACAAATTGTGTCCCTTAACGAGTTTTGCTAAGAACATTCTACAGTTTTCATCACATCCTCTGTTGAGTCCCTCTGGCTTTCCATGTCTCCTCTCTCCTTCCCCATCCTCTTTTTTTCCTATTGCCCTCTTCTATTCTTTCCTCTCTCTTCTTTGTGCTTCTCTCCTGTCTCTCTCCAGCTTTCCCCCTTTTCTTTGTTTCCCCCTTCATTGCCTCCTCTTTTTCATACAGCCACATTTCCTCCATTCCTGCCTCCACCCTCCCTCTTTTTCTCCCAGGCTGGTGCTAAGAACTTTATCCCCTTCTACTCATGTCTCTCACTCTACAGTCATGCCCAGTCCTTGATCCCGAGTGGGAGTACCATTTTGGGTGGGTCATGTGCACATCACAGTGACTAAGTGTCCCCTGCCTGGAACGCAGGCTAGCTTAGTGGTTGTGTCCATGAAGCACCCCAACAACACGAGCACACTCAGTGTTCCCCAGGCCCGCAGCTGTCAGGTGGCAGACACAGGTCCCAGCATGCTCTCAACTTTTTGTAAAAAAGTCCTTCTCTTGATCCTGAAATCATATCCAACATCTTAGTCATTCCATATAATTTGAAAGAAGCATTAACAGAACATAGACTCAATGATCTTTAGAAAAATAATGAAGACAAAAAGAAAATTTCTCCTTCCTTTACAGATTACCCATGGAGAACTACAAGTACAGAAATGCATTCAAATCTCATTAAGTGCTTGTATCTCCCAGGCTTCACCAAGGCGCTGCATGCCAATTTGTTCCTCTGTGAGCACCCAGGGTGTCTGAGTGCCTCTTCACGCCAGGAACTCAGGTTGGGCAGGCAATTGAGAACCTGGGACAGGCCAAGTGCCATTTCAGTCCCCTTCTCTGCCAATCTCCTTTCTGATGTTTCTCCATCTCATCTTCTTGTAATGACCCAGATGGTACTCAGCAAAGAAATATAGTTAGCAGGTTCCAAGGTTTTAATCTAATTAAAAAATGCTTGCACTGGAGAGAATTCTACTTCATGAGCATTGTTCTGATGGGGTGGGGGTGTAGAGGACTTCCAACAGATGATTTAAAACCCAGAAGTTTGATTAGATACTAAATAAAAAATGGACGGCCGATTTGTAAATAAGATTTCCAAATGTCATCTCAAATAAAGGCCTTCCAAAATTTGGGTTTTGCAAGTTACACTTACCCATCTGTTCTTTATGAGAAGTGTCCTATTCAGTTAGTCCAGGAAATGTCTTCTTCCTGAAAACAGGCTGCCTTATACATGTGAACTGGGGGATGTGTCGGTTTTCATGACCTTTATTCGCTGCTGACCTTTTCCAAGTTCTGTCCCATAAAGAATCTATTTTTTAATGTATTCACCCATCCATCCATCTACCCATCAAGCGTGTGCCCCTGCACGGAGCATCAGGCTCCCCTCTGCTTGTGCTCTGGAGTCCTACTCTGAATGTAGAAAGGGGTTTGCAGAGGTGCAGCTTGGTCTATGACTTCTCAGGGTTCCCAATGACTCTTGGAGAGTCATACAGTGTTCATGTCCTATGCCCCTGCCAAAGAGATGGAGACAAGGGAAGTTCCCATGGATGGAAGAGGATGAGGTCGGCCCCTGCAGACACTGCCTGATGGCTCCTGATGGTGTGAGTATTCCCAAGGTCAATCTTTGGGCACCCATGCCCACTAGATTGGGCCACCACTACCAAGAGCCAGGAGCCTTCCTTGGGTCTTCCCAGTTGATTTTCCACTTCTACGAGGCCTCCCTGCCACAACCAGCGTTTGTCGAGTACAGAGTTTAAGTGAGAACTCAGCAGGAACACCATGCAAAGCGGCCGAGCTGAGGCCAGAAACTCTTGCCAGCTCAGCCCTGTCCCCAACTTTATTTTTTGCCAGTGAGAACTGAGACCCTGGTCCAAGGCACCTGGTGGGTGGGAAGTCTTCAGTCCTTCTCAGTACCATGGGCCCAAGAATTGCTTTCTTTGAAGAAGAAATTACTATGACTTTCTTTTTTAAATTAAAAACATTACATTGACCCATAATTCCCATATAATGGAACATTCAGATCTTAATTATAATAATCAGTGTGGGTGATGCATGCCTACCATCCTGGAAATGGTCCTTATTCCTCTTCCGATCAATTCTTCCCCGGACACCACTGTCCTACTTCTGCCTCAGAGCTTATTTCACTTGCTCTAGAATCTCATATACATGGTACCTATGGTATGTACTTGTTAGTGTCTGGTGTCCTTTGCTCACCATGTATCTTTTCAATCACAGCATGTTTCAGCTGGTCATTCTTTTTCATTGCCAAGTAGTATTCCACCACAGGAACAGTCCATATCTGATTATGATTGATGTACATCTGGGTTGTTTCTAGCTTGGGGTTAATATGAATAAAGCTTCTGTGAACATTTTTGCCGGGTTTCTTATAAAATGGATGTATGTTAATATGTTTTAATTTCTCTAGATAAATGCCAAGGAGTGGAATTGCTGGATCATGTGGTAAATGAACATCTAGTGTTTTAAGAAACTGCCAAATGGCTCTCCAGTAGTCATACTTCCTCCTATGACTTCTCAAAGCCTCTCCAAGTCACAGCTCATATGTTGACTGGGTCACTGCTGTGAACACCTGTTATGTCCTAGGCACTGTTCAAGGCACTAGGAACTCAACAGGAAAAAAAACACCCAGACCTTATTCCAGTAGGCTCTTTAAAAAAAAAAAAATGGACACATTTATGCAGACAAGCAAAGGACCTAGAATATCCAAAATATTTTTGAAAAAAAGAACACAGAGGAAGGACTAATACTAGCCGATTTCAAGACTTAACTATAAGCATAGTCATCAAGATCATGTGAGCTACTGATGAGTGGATAACCACCTAGATCAATAGAGCAGATAGTTCAGAAACCACAGTCTTTTATTTTTGTCTACTGGTTTGTGTGTGTATTTTGCTTAATCCCTTCATCTTTTTCACCCAGTCCCACAACCCACCTCCCCTCTGATAGCTGTCAGTATGCCCTTGATTTATGAATCTGTTTCTATTTTGTTTGTTCATTTTGTTCATTCTATTCCACATATAAATGAAATCATATGCTAATGGCCTTTCTCTGAGTGGCTTATTTCCCTTAGCAATAAGAATAATCTTTTCAACATATCTTTTTGGATATGTCCATATCAAAACAAACAAACAAAAAAACCTTCAAACCCTAAAACACAAAAATATCTTTTATCCATACTTCATATCATATACAAAAATGGAACTTGAAATGGATTATAGACCTAAATGTAAAACCCCAAACTATTAAACTTCTATTAAAAAAATTGGAGAAACTCTTTGTGACCTTAGGTTGGAGAAAGATCTCTTAAATTTTTTAGGACACAAAAAGCATAAGCCATAATAGAAAAGAAGTTGGTAAATAGGATTTCATCAAAATATAAAAACTTCTGCTCCTTAAAAGACACTGTTAAGATTATGAAAAGATAAGCCCAGACTGGAAGGAAAGATTTGCAAGCACGTGTCTGATAAAGGACTTATATCCTGAACACACACAAAACTTTTACAGCTCAGTAAGAAGGAAAAAAGGCCAATTTCTAAATGGGCAAAAGATTGGAATAGACACTTAATCAAAAAAGAGAATAAGTGTATTTTGAAAAGATGTTCAACATCATTAGTCATTAGGAAAATTAAGTTGAGATGCCAGTATATGCTTAATAGAAAGGCGAAGATTTAAGAAACCGCCACAGACCTGAAATACCAAGTGCTGGAGAGAATGCAGAACAATGGGGACTGTCATTCATTGTTGGTGGGAATGCAGAATGGTGTGGACACTCCGGAAGACAGTTTCTTATAATGTCCAATACACACTGACTGCACAGCCCAGCCATTCCATCCCCGGTATTCACCCAAGTGAAATGGAAACTCAGACTCACAAAATGCTGTATGAGAATGTGGATGCCATGTTTACTCTTACTCACTGAGTTGGAGGCCCAAATGTCCATTAACTGGAAAGTGGATAAATGGTGGTACATCCATACAATTGGATACCACTCAGCAGGGAGCTGCTGGGGCATACAATCACAGGATACTCTAGAAAGGATTAGGCCAAACCCAGAGGTGACATGGATGCCCCTTATTTTAGAAAAAGCAAAGCTATAGGGACAGAAAATAGAGGATTTCCTGTAGGTGGAGAAGGGGACTGGCTACACAGGAAATGCTGAGGATGATGGGAAAATTCTATTATCTTGACTGTGGTGGTGGGTACAGAACTGCATGCATTTGCCCAAACTCCTGATTTTACACAAGCACCCCACCTGCATCTCCAAGGGTGCCTGCTCACCCTGCTTCTCTCTCCTCCTCTGTTTTGTGAACTGTTTTAAGATAACCTGGGGGCGGGGGTATGTTTGTGACTATCTACCAAGTGACGTCATCTTTGCTTTTACTCCCTCTTCAAACCTTCAGGCCCTATTTGGACATGGTGAAAACTACTGTTTTTGGTGTCATTTATGGTCTGTGCTTTGCATGGTGTTTCTTGTGGAAACGACCCAAAGCAACGTCCCAGTGGTACCCTTCGGATATTGCACGCTGTGCGAAGGCCACCTCCTCCTGAAGCTCACCCTGGCCCTGGGCTGCCTGGTCCCTCCTCAGCATCAGTGGTGGTTAGGGAGCCGTTGCTGTCGTTCTGGGACAGTTCTTCTTTCAAGGCTGCTCTTTGTTTTCCAGCCTGTCTTAATACATAAAAGAGGTGCAGCCAAAACCAACAGCCACCTTAAAAGGCCTTTTCAAAGACATGTTTACCAAAGGTGGAGAGATGTGAATGCTCCTCACATGTTATGCAAAACGCAGCCAGCATGCTCTGGTGTAGCTTTTGATGTTGAAGAGCTCTGGACTTAAAGGGAATCCAGAGGTAAAGGGAGGAAGTACAGGAGAAAGCATGTTGTATGCCCTGCTAGCAAGCCGGAGCCTGTCCGTTGTAATAGGGTGTGCTCTCTGAGCCCGCATGCACGGGCATTTTCAAGTGCAGTGGAACAAAGCGGATCAACTCAGCAGTACAAAGGCTTGAGAAGCCCTGGGTCTGAGAATTGGAAGGGGGCCTCCAGAGGCCACATGGTTTGTTCCTGCCTGCCCCCATCTCAGGTTGGTAAGGCGTCAGATTTCCCTCCTTGCAGATGAAGGCAGAGAAGGAAGAGGCCAGCTCGAGCCCATCATCTGGTCCAGGAGACACTGGCCCTACCTCCAGGCCCCACACACAACTTTCAGCTCAGTGGCACAGTGACATGTGATTGCGCCCCTGTCGGCGGAGATACTGAGGGGTCCTTGTGTGTCCTACACTCAGGACTTCACCCTCTGAGAGGCCAGCAGGCCTCCTCTCATCAAGATCACAGGCTGTGAGCTGGGAAGGAGTCTTCAGAGATGAAATGGTGACTGTGCAGACCGAACACTGGGAACGAGGAAGAGCAGGGCAACACCCGCATTGACCAGTGCTGATCCATGCTCAGTCCTTATTGACACCGAAGATTCTTCTGCAATAGCTGCGGCTGCGGCTATGTTTGTCAAGTCCCACTATGCTCTGGGGAAGAGCATGAGTAGACCTGTTGGGTTAAATGGCCAAATGCTCCTTTGCTGGGAGACTGCCACACGCATGGTCTCTGTGACAGAGGCAGCAGGAAGGTGACACTGGTTACTGAGGCCTTGATGGGGCTGGTGCCACCCCAGGACATGGAGGCTCCTCCAGACTGCTTGGTGGTGTGTGTACCTGGAGGCCCTCCTGCCCCGCTGCCGGCTGCCCCACAGTCCCGAGTGGGCTGCAGTGAAAGGGCACCGGCTGGGTACGGCCCAGGACACTTCCCACAGGCATGGACTGGGCAGAGCTGGTGCAAGCCCACATGTGTTATTAGGAAAAAATGGTCTAACGCACAGCAAAGCAGAAAGAATAATACAGCGGTGCCCCACTTCCATTCCTAGATTTATAGCTATTTTTTGTCACCTTTGCTTTTTCTATATTTGTGTGTGAGAGTACTTTTGTGAAATCACTGGATGAAAGATGCAGACACCAAGAACTCACCTACAGCCGAAACCGGTTTGGCTCAGTGGATAGAGCGTTGGCCTATGGACTCAAGGGTCCCAGGTTTGATTCCGGTCAAGGGCATGTATGTTGGTTGCAGGCACATCCCCAGTAAGGGGTGTGCAGGAGGCGGCTGATCGATGTCTCTCTCATCCATGTTTCTAACTCTCTCTCTCTCTTCCTTTCTGTAAAAAAAAAAAAAATCAATAAAATATATCAAAAATTATTTTAAAAAAAGAACTCACCTACATAACCACACAATTATCAGCTCATCCTAAGAAAATTAACTCTTAAGTCCACCAGATCCCCTAGGAACTGGTCTATATGCCAAGTTGTGGAGAAGCTATTGTTAATTATTGCTATTATTGTTATTACTTGGACCCAGAATCCAATCACAGTTCCTGCACTGCACTTGGTCATTGCCAGACTTCTCTGTACAGGAACCCTGAGGAAAGCCCAGTGGAATAGGGAGACATCCATTCTCTCTGAGGAACCCCAACAAACAGGATAGAGGTTTGCCCAAGACCTAACTGAAGTCCAGGGCAGCGGTCCCCAGCCAATGGTCTCAGGCTTCAGGACACCCCTACTTCCCGCCAAGTTTGCGCAACTCTGGCCACTTTCAGCAGAGGGCGGAGTACTGGGTCCTGCGGGAAGGGCGCTGGCTTCCTTTTATGCATGAGGGAAAGGAGCAATGTGTTTGTTTTAACTCTTGCCTCTGACCAACATCCTGGGTTAAACTCTCACTCTCTCTGTTTGTCGAGAAAATATGTGCAGACACATCTCTCATCTCTTGCAGATGAGCTGGAGCTCCGGGGCTTAGTGCAGTTGCTGAACATCCTGGTGAGATGGAAGGTTCTCGAGCCCCATGGATTACCTGTCCTACCTGTCAGCCAGCTCCACTGTTTACCTCAGGAGGAAGTGTAGGGTGTTGTGGGCATGAGTCGCCTAAGGGAAGAGGAAGTGGGGTGGGCTCAGGCTCCAAAAAGGGGCCCCTGCAGCGGAGAGCTTCATCTCCTGTCCCCTAGAAAACCTTGTTGGTGAGAAGTTAAGCAAAGAACAGAAGAGCCCAGAGAAGTAGGCAGGGTTTGCACGGTGAGATCTGGCTCTTCCCACCCAGAGTGGTGGCCCCACTGTACTGGCGAGACTCCTGGCTTCTTCTGTCTTCCATGCAGCCACCCCTGAGGACAAGTCCTGTGGACCCCCAGAAAAGGAAGTGGGGGTCCTTTGGGCTGCTGTGTTTCACGTTTCTGCTGATCCAGAGACAGAGCTTCCTGAGCTATTAACACCCTTATGTGTAAGCTGATCTGGACACGACCGAAGCCTTAGCATCCAGGAACCAGGACACTCAGAATAAAGAAATCCATCTGATCTCAGGGCCTTGATGGGATAGGAAAGAATCTGTAGTCCAAGGATCATGACTCTAGAAATCAGAGAAACCTCAGACCATCTTATCTCAGCCTTCTCCTAGACAGAAGAGCAGAAGCTCAGGGGGGCCACTGCCTGGGTGATTGAGCTATGGTGCAGAGCAGGGCTGACACCAGCCCTTCCCAGTGCCTTTCCACCCCATGGCTCTGCTCATCTTCCAGGGCTTCTATTAGGCAGGCGGGAGGCTTTGGGAAATACACTGACTTGTAAACATAGAGAAAGGGCAAGTGCACAGGGCCAGCTTCTCTCTTTGCCAACCTCTGGGTGAGTGCGAGGAACCCCATGGCTGTGAGGGACCAAGTCCAGCTCAGAGTCAAGGGGGAGGTTGGCTAATTTCTGTGCAGAATCAGCCGCCCTGCAAAGGTCCAGGAGCTCAGGGACCTCTCTGGGCAGCCCCCTCCCACCCCGGCCTTAGATTTCGGTTTTTGTTGAAATGTTTGCTTGCCCAGCTTGCCTGACAGTCCCTACGAGTGACAGATTCCTTAGCTGGCACCAAACAGCCCTGGTTACTCCTTCAGTGAAGAGAGCAAGGACCTGTGCCAGAGGGAAGGGGCAGGTGTGGTTCAAGGGGGCCACACCCTCCATCTAGGTAGTGTAGACCAATATTCCAGAACTAGATATGCTGCCAAGGACACCAGCCCCTCAGACTCAACAACTTCTCACCCTGTGCTCCTTCTGCACCCAAGCACAGCCCATCAACAGCATGCTGCAAGCACCCGCTCCCACTCGCGATGCCCGTGGTGGCTAAGTGTCCTGTCTCCCATCTGTTGAGCTAAACATGGTCTGTATGCTCTCTAAGTCCATGCTCTTTGGGGAGATAAGAAAAAAGGGTTCCTTTCCAGTAGCCAGCTAGACCACAATTTGGGGATGGGAGGGTGGTATCTTGACTTTTGTGGCAAAAACTGACAAGGACACTGTACCAACAGGAAGGTGTTATCCAGCTAAGATTTCTTAAATTTGCTGTTTTGCACAATGACGGGTGCTGGGTGTGAAGGCGCTGAGATAGTCCTGATGTCACCATGAGGCAGTTGGTAGATTTTCTTCCTCCTCCTGGAAGGTGGCCCTTTCAAAGGACCTGCCATCTTCTTGTGGCTCACTCCTTTCCTTGACACAGACCTCCCTCTTTTCCTTTTTTCCCCTTATTTGCGAATTTCCCCAGAAGAGCCTGAAACTAGAAATGCGCCAGTGTTCAGAATGTGGTGTGCTAATGAGCTGTAAATGTGGGTCAATCAGCAGATAGAGGTGCAAAAATCACAGGCTGATTCTTCTAACTCGGAAAACAAAGGCAGTGTTCTGGAGAGTGATGGGAGCATTTCCCCCATGACCCATCACCTCATACAGTTCCTATAGGAGGAGGTGCTGCTCTCTACTCTGAACAGCTCAGACTCTGCCTTGGGTACATCACTGTCCCTCAAAAGGTCATTTGCTTTCCTGGGCCCAACCCTCAGTCAAGCTGCCCCTTGCTAAGAGGGGCTACCGTCTACTCTGGTTAGCAAAGACCATGCTTCATTCCTCAAAGCACTACAATGCATGCACCGAGGTGGTCTCCAGGGAGGTTTTAGGTGGTAAACACATGAATGTATTTTTCGATTAAAGGTTACACTATTTATCTTAATGCAAATTGGGGATGGGGGGTGGTATCTAGAACATCTAGTGAATGACTTCAAGGATATTATTGCCTAGTAGGAGGCTAAGTTAAAAAAGGGAATTGACTTTAATCAACTTTGAAAATGAAATACTCCTGGAGAAATAAATCATGGTAAGCACATGACTGAAGCTGGTGGAACACCATTTTGTAGCCTGTTCAAGTCTGACTTCCCAAACTGCCTGAGCCCACCGGGATGCCCAGTGCAGCCGCTTTTCTGCACACTGCCTCCCACTTACCCGCTGGTAACATGTGCCTGGTCTTCTGGAGCAGAGAGCAGAGTGGGTCTCCTACCTCTCACCGTGGACCCTGTGCAACACCCAGAACAAGATCCCGTGGTTGCCCAAGATGCTGGCTGGCACGGCCCCTTGTAGCTAAGGGAAACTTGGGAGCAGAAATTTGGGTCCCTTTTCCTCTGCTCCGGTCTAGGGAAAAAGGCAAGCACAGAAACCAACAAAATGGCCAAGGCGTTTGGACTGATGGGGGAAGAAATGGCTTTTTCTGTTTTTCTTCAGTTGCCGGGATGGAGAAAATCAGAGCGAAGCAAAAGAAAACTGCAGCTCTGCAGCAGGCCGCAGGAGTCTTGCCGACTTGGCCCTGAGCGTGAACTGCCTGCCTGGAGAGGAAGCTGCGATAGGGCCGCAAGCAACAGTGAGCTGTGGCGAAAGGCTTGTGGATACAGTCTGCCCCCGAGGGCCTTAAAACAGGGACATTAAGCTGATCCCTCCACCCCCAAGCCACTGCAAGAGCCCACAAGAAAATAGATTTCTTTCTTCAAAACTGAGACATAATGGGAGTGCTTTTTTGTCTGATGCATCTATGGAGCTTAGTTTAGAATTGTGGTTTGAGGTGAAATTCTGAACCCAAACTGAAGTCACAGAAAGGACCCCTCTCCATTTGCAAAACAAAAACACCCATAGCCCAGAAGCCTTCTCCTTCAGAGCCAGGCCCTCAGAAATCCATGGATTACCTGAAGAGCATTGCCTGCTTTTCAGTTTTGCGATTTTTCAGAAAACATGACTTCCCTAAAGGGCTAGGTGGATAAAGAAGAAAGACGTTTCAATCTTTACTGGTCATGAAATAAATAAAATATCTTCCTAAAGTTGTTAACTTTTAAATTGGACTGGATTCTCTTTCTTTCAGTTTAACAAGTTAAAGAAAATAACATCATGCTTTGACTACCGACTGATGAGTGTTTTGTGTGGCGATTTATATGCAGCATGTGATACATGGTTTAACCTTTCTAATTGGGGGACATGCTGACTGAATTAGTGACAGGACTGAATTATAGTGCTTTTAAGAAAAGATATTCCATTTTAGTATTTTCAAGTTCATGAAACCATTGGAACTGGTCTCCCAAGCACTGTCGGGGGGAGGAGGGGGAATAAGGGGAGGTGTCCCCCAGGGAATTTTCTTGAAGCAGAGAGAAGACGAGCTTGCCAGCTTAGTGCCAGGCTGGTTTGCCTACACTTGAAAATAGTATATTAGTTTTAGTTGTTTATTCATTCCCATTTCAAATTTTAATTGCACTAATTAATTTGTCTAATAATTTTGTAAGGTGGATGAGGAGTTAATAAATGCTCAATGAGTTGATTCTGATCTCTCCAGCAGATGAGTAGGTTTTGGTCTAGTTCTTTTGAATGACCGCAACCTGGTCCAGGTACTGATGGCCAACAGATGTGACCTTGTCTGTACTTCACTGACTTGGTATGACAGCAAATGCAGAAGAGAAAGTGCCAGAGAGTCTTGGGGACTTAGAGCGGAGCCCTTCAGAGGCGAGTGTTGAGGGCTGGCTAGGCAAGGTGGCCCTAAAATGGGCCCACTGTCTAGGAAATGCCTGTCATTTCACACAATGAGGATGTGGCAAGAAGGTAGGCAGATGGCTAATTCTTGTCACCCCATCAGGGCTATTAGAAACGAAACGCCCTTTGTGACAGTGGAGCCACAGGACAGCATGTGGGTGCCTTGTGACACATACACAGGACCCGCCCAGCTGAGGAAGCAGGGTTGGAACTGCATGGTTAATGAGGTGGATTGATAATGATGGGAAACAGTATCCGCGGGGGGCTAATGTGAAATATCAATTCTAATACATAATTTAAACTCAGGGGAAAAGTAAACTGTTCTGATAGTGTTTATTTCTGTTATAGAATGTGCCAGGAGGGGGGAACCTCATGCATAAAGCAACACACCCATAGAGACATCAGATGCGCCTCAGGTGGGCGCACACTTGCCGCAAGGAGGTCTGTGGGCAAAGGGACAGTAGGGATGCATTCCAGGCTCTTTCTGAAGATGTTTCCTAGTGAGACTGGGAGCGAGGAAAAGGCCAGAAGAAGGAAGTGGGGCAGAAATAACAGAACATCCGCCAAAGCTGCAAACAACTCTCCAGATAACCTTTGAACAGGACTCAGTCCATGATATGGATGCAATGGTGGGAGGCAGCTGTGTGTGCCAAAGGGTGTGCCACTCTGCACGCAGTAGGTCAGCCTACAGAACAAGGGGCTTGGAATGGAAGGGCTAGCTGGCTTCCTCTGGGGAGTTTCTAATTATAAAAGGGGCAATTGCTGCTTTGGAGCTGCCACCAGGGAGCTAGATGCCTGGTGTCTGTGATCAGGGAGCGACAGTGAGGGTGCCTTTTCCACTCTGGATTCTTTCTTCTGAGTATCCAGGAAGCATCAGCCGTCTCTTGGCATAAATCCTCCCACTGTCACCGACACAGGCAAGACCAGGTAGAGAACAGGGGGCTACCTGGAGATGCCAATCCTCATCCTTGGGGTACTTTAGGCAAAAGGATGCACTACCTGAAGAGATTTTCCTCCTTTTGTCCACCCCATCTCTGTGTATGTCTCTATTGCAATCTTGTTATTGAGGGTTTTCCTTTAAGTGTGCATTGTGGTTGAAAGCAATTACCCAGAAAAATACCAAAGGGAGGAAAAGGAATCCCATATCTTACTTACTCTTTGCTCATATATTAAGGGATCCATTTTCAAAAAATATATATTTTTTTTGGCAAAGCCAGAACTACTCACAGCAGTTGCCCCCATTTTAGCCTTTGTACCCAATGGTACTGGCTTTTCCGGGAATAAGAAGAGAGATCATTCAGTGAGATTCTGTTTGGGGTTGACTTTGATGTTCCCATGTCTCGGTGCAACTTTAAACATCTCTTAAATCCACAAACCACTCCTAAGAGCCTTTTCTCCTCTGAAAGGAAATGATATCGATTTTCCATCTGCCTTGATTAGTCTCATTGGGTCTGATTTTTATTATTTAAGGCTTACCAACAATGAGAATACCCAGTTAGCAGTGGTTCTAATTAGATTCTGACCTTTAAAGGAGAGAAGGAAGGTCTGGGCCCACAGGTGCCTGACACTGCCACGGAACAGGGCTGGATCCGACTGTCCCCACAACTGGGGTCGCTGACCCGGCAGAGCACTGAGAGTGCTCACAGGGTGAGCAGGTGGGAGGCAGGAGTGAGGGCAGAGACACAGAAAGAAGTGGGGCCTGGCGGCGCCGCTGTGGAAGTACTGTCCACGGTAAAATGGGGTTTGTGTGGTAACTTTGATCAACAGATGGTCGGCGAGGAAACATGGCGTCAAACAGCTCTGGCTTGAGACTGGTTCCATTGACATTGAGCGGACTGTGCAGGAAAGATGAGGTCATGGCATGTATAGGAAGCATAGGGGATCTTTTATAGCTGCCGGGGAAGGGGCCTACAAGGCTGTCTGTACTGCATGGGCCTGAAGATCTGCTGGGGCCCACCTGCCCCCTGAGACACTGGCAGTATGCATTGCTCCTAGTCTTTTTTTCCATAATGGCTTGAGCTTTGGAACACTCTGATCAGAACCAGAGAGATAAATATGTGGTCTGTCGAGTGTCCAATCTTTCCTAAGTGAGCATTCATTGGAGTTAAGCCTGGGCCCTGACAAGTAGCAGACAAGAGCCAATACAAATTTGAAAGGCTTTCCTCTTAGATGGACCTGCTTTTTCTAGCATCTGCAAAGATCAGGTGATTCGACATTAATGCCTGTAGTGTACCAGCCACCCTTAAAAGTGTCCACAATGCTATTTATGTTTAAGGTGGGACCATAATTTACACGGCCCCACCAACACACCTGCCTTAGACATACAGATGCCCCTATTGGGGTTAGGAACATTTACAGAAATGTAAATGGAAAACAGACGGGATTTCTGCAGCCATTCACTTTGTTTTCCTTTGGTTGATTCAGGAGGGGAGAGGCTGGCAGCTCACGAGGCCAAAGCTGAGGCCAGAGCAGAGTATTTGGAGGCACCTGGCATGCGCAGCCATTCTACTGCATCCAACCAGAGAAAAACTACAAAAGGATCAACATGTTACTGAGTCAGTATAGATGTGGGACATGTTTGCTCAAGGATACAAAGGGAAGATGTATTTCAGAGACAAGCAGAGTGAACCCAGCCCTAGGTAAAAAGGGCTGAGCTTCCCAATGTGGGCACTGCAGCTCGAGGAGGAGAGGTGGTTTCAGGGTGGCTCCGGGCTTCTCAGAGGGAGGTGGAGCCTTCATTCTTGGCAACAGGCAGCCTTGAGGGGTAGCGTGTCCTGGTACTCTCAATGTGCTTCTCCAACTTGAACATTCATGAGCAAGAGGCTGAACACAAACAGCTTCATAGGGGAGTTTTACCAAACATTCAAGGAAGAATTAAAACCTATTCTCCTCAGACTATTCCAAAAATTTCAAGAAGAAGGAACATTTCCAAGCTCCTTCTATGAGGCCAGAATCACCATAATAGCAAAACCAGATAAAGACAACACAATAAAAGAGAATTACAGGCCAATATCCCTCGATGACATAAATGCCAAAATCCTCAACAAAATTCTAGCGAATTGGATCCAGCAGTACATCAGAAAGATCATACACCATGACCAAGTAGGACTTATCCCAGGAATGCAAGGATGGTACAATATCTGCAAATCAATAAACGTGATACATCACATAAGCAAATTGAGAGATAAAAAACAAATAGCCAAATCAATTGATGCAGAAAAAGCATTTGACAAAATCCAACACCCTTTCTTGATAAAAACTCTCAGCCAGGTGGGAATAGAAGGATCATACCTCAACATAATAAAAGCCATATATGACAAACTCACAGCTAACATCATACTCAATGGGAAAAAACTAAAACCATTTCCCCTAAGAACAGGAACAAGACAGGGCTGCCCACTCTCATCACTCCTGTTCTACATAGTACTGGAAGTACTAGCCATTGCTATCAGACAAGAAGAAGAAATAAAAGGCATCCAAATTGGAAAAGAAGAAGTAAAACTGTCCTTATTCGCAGATGACATGACACTGTACATAGAAAACCATAAAGACTCCCTTAAAACATTATTAGTCTTAATAAATGAATTCGGCAATGTAGCAGGATACAACATTAAAGCCAAGAAATCTATGGCATTTCTATACACCAATAGTGAACTTACAGAAAGAGAGACTAAAAAGCAATCCCATTTACCATCATACCAAAAAATTTAAGACACCTAAAAATAAATTTAACGAAGGAGGTAAAAGAGCTATACTCAGAAACTACAAGACACTGAGAAAAGAGATAGAGGAAGACATAAATAGATGGAAGAACATACCATGTTCATTGAAGTAGAATCAACATCATTAAAATGTCCCAAAGGAATCTATACATTTATTGCAATCTGCTTTAAAATACCAATGGCATATTTTACAGACCTAGAAAGAAGTCTCCAAAAATTCATCTGGAATAAAAAATGACCCCAAATAGCTGCAGCAATCCTGAGAAAGAACAACAAAGTAGGTGGGATGTCAATACCAGCTGTATTACAAAGCCACTGTTCTCAAAATAGCCGGGTACTGGCACAAGAACAGACATATAGACCAATGGAATAGAATAGACAATCCATTTATCCACCCAAACCACTATGCTCAATTAATCTTTGACAAAGGAAGCATGAACATAAATGGAGTAAGACAGTTACTTCAATAAATGGTGTTGGAAAAATTGGACAGATACATGCAAAAAAAAAAAAAAGAAAGAAAGTAACCAAATCACCAACTTACACCATACACAGAAATAAACTCAAAATGGATACAGGACTT
>JAAGEH010000006.1:1417777-1498233 GCA_011751065.1 Lasiurus cinereus
AAAAAAAAAAAAATGAAACCAACCACCAAGATACACCCTACATGAGAATAAACACAAAAGGAAAAAAGACTTAAATACAAGTCAGTTAACCTTAAAAGTCCTAAAAGAAACCATTGGCAGCAAAATTTCTTGCAGCAAAATGTTTACAAATACATCTCCTAGGGCAAAGGAAACAAAGGAGTAAATAAAAAAAATGGGACTAAGTAAAAATACAAGCTTCTGAACAGCAAAGGAAACCATCAACAAGAGGAAAAGGGAGCCCACTGTAGAGGAGAACATATTTAGCAATGATACATTTGCTAGTTAGTATCCAGAGTATATAAAGAACTCATACAACTTAATAAAAGGAAAACAAAGAGTCCAATTTAAAAATAGGAAAAGCACCTAAACCACTTCAAAGTGGACATACAGATGGCCAAGACATATGAATAAATAGTCAAAGTCACTATTCATCCTAGAAATGCAAATCCAAAGGACAGTGTGCTACCATCTCACACCTGGTCATAATGGCTACCATCAACAAATCAACAAAAGACAAGTGCTGGCGAGGATGTGGAGAAAGGGGAACCTTAGTCCATTGGTGGTGGTAATGCAGAGTGCATTCTAGTATGAAAAACATCATGGAGATCCCTTAAATAATTAATTATGGATCTGCCATTTGGCCCTGTGATTTCACTTTTAGGAAAATATCCTAAGAAACCTAAACCACCAATCAGAAAGAAGGTATGTACCCCTGTGTTGATAGTAGCACAATTTACAATATCTAAGATCTGGAAAGAGCCCAAGTGCCCATCAGTAGATGAGGCAATAAAAAGATATGGTACATTTACTCCATGGAATACTACATAGCAGTAAAAAAAAAAAAAGAAAGAAAAAAAGAAAAAGGAATCTCTTACCCTCTGAGACAGCATGGAGGGATCAAGACAGTCTCATGTTAAGTGAAATAGTCTGAGAAAGACAAGTATCACATGATTGCACTCATATGTGGAATTTAAGTAACAAAATAAATTTATGAACAAAGCAGATCCAGAGTTATGGAAGCATGGACATAGTATGGAATCTCAGAGGGGAGACGGGGGAGGGTGGGTTGGTGGGAAGTAATCAACCAAAGAGATATATATATATGGTTGGACAAAGGCAGCCTGGAGGATTCAGTGGGTGTGGGAGGGCAGGAAGAGGCACATATGTAATACTTTCAAAAATAAATAACTATTATTATTATTTTTGAAAAGAGCTGGTCCTTTGAAAAGATAAACAAAACTAATGAACCATTATCCAAATACATCAAGAAACAAAAGAATTTCCTCTAAGAACAGGAACAAGACAGGAATGCCTACTCTCACTACTCCTGTTCAACATAGTACTGGAAGTACTAGCCATTGCTATCAGACAAGAAGAAGAAATAAAAGGCATCCAAATTGGAAAAGAAGAAGTAAAACTGTCCTTATTCGCAGACGACATGACACTGTACATAGAAAACCATAAAGACTCCCTTAAAACATTATTAGTCTTAATAAATGAATTCGGCAATGTAGCAGGATACAACATTAAAGCCAAGAAATCTATGGCATTTCTATACACCAATAGTGAACTTACAGAAAGAGAGACTAAAAAGCAATCCCATTTACCATCATACCAAAAAATTTAAGACACCTAAAAATAAATTTAACGAAGGAGGTAAAAGACCTATACTCAGAAACTACAAGACATTGAGAAAAGAGATAGAGGAAGACATAAATAGATGGAAGAACATACCATGTTCATTGACTGGTAGAATCAACATCATTAAAATGTCCCAAAGGAATCTATACATTTATTGCAATCTGCTTTAAAATACCAATGGCATATTTTACAGATTTAGAAAGAACTCTCCAAAAATTCATCTGGAATGAAAAAAGACCCAAATAGCTGCAGCAATCCTGAGAAAGAAGAACAAAGTAGGTGGGACGTCAATACCAGATTTCAAGCTGTATTACAAAGCCACTGTTCTCAAAATAGCCGGGTACTGGCACAAGAACAGACATATAGACCAATGGAATAGAATAGACAGTCCATTTATCTACCCAAACCACTATGCTCAATTAATCTTTGACAAAGGAGGCATGAACATAAATGAAGTAAGACAGTCACTTCAATAAATGGTGTTGGAAAAATTGTACAGATACATGCAAAAAAATGAAACCAGACCAACAACTTACACCATACACAGAAATAAACTCAAAATGGATACAGGACTTAAACATAAGATGGAAAACCATAAAAATACTAGAGGAATCCACAGGCAGCAAAATCTCAGACATATGCTGAAGGAACTTCTTCACTGATACTGCTCCTAGGGCAATGGAAGCTAAAGAGAAAATAAACAGATGGGACTACATCAAAATAAAAAGCTTTTTCACAGCAAAAGAAACCATCAACAAAACAATAAGAAAGCCCACTGTATGGGAGAACGTATTTGCAAATGTTATCACTGATAAAAGGTTTAATCTCCAACATCTACAGGCAACTTATACAACTTAATAAAAGGAAGATAAATGATCCACTAAAAAAATTAGGCAATGGATCTAAATAGAATCTTTTCAAAAGAAGACAGAAGGAAGGCCAAGAGACTCATGAAAATATGCTCAAAGTCACTAATTATCCAAGAGATGCAAATCAAAACGAAATGTGGTACCATCTCACACCTGTCAGAATGGCTATCATCAACAAATCAACAAATGACAAGTGTTGGCGAGGATGCGGAGAAAAAGGAACCCTCATGCATTGCTGGTGGGAATGCAGACTGGTGCAGCCACTGTGGAGATCAGTATGGAGTTTCCTCAAAAAACTAAAAATGGAACTCCCATTTGACCCAGTAATCCCACTCCTAGGAATATATCTTAAGAAACTAGAAACACCAATCAGAAAGGATATATGCACCCTATGTTCATAGCAGCACAATTCACCATAGCTAAGATTTGTAAACAGCTTAAATTGCCCATCAGCAGATGACTGGATCAGAAAACTATGGTAAATCTATACAATGGAATACTATGCTGCTATAAAAAAGGAATTCTTAGCATTTAGATCAACCTGGATGGAACTGGAGAGCATTATGCTAAGTGAAATAAGCCGGTCAGGGAAAGATAAATATCACATAATGTCACTCATCTATGGGAAATAATGAACAACATAAACTGATGAACAAAAACAGATCCAGAGATAGGGAAGCATTGATCAGACTGTCAAATCTCAGAGGGAAGGTAGGGAGGGTGGGGGTAAGGAGGAGATACCAATGGAAGGAATTGTATGCATGCATATAAGCCTATCCCAGTGGACACAGACAACAGGGAGGAGAGGCCAGGAGTCGGGCAGGCAGGGGGTGGGTGGCGATTGGGAAGATAATGGGGGGATGAGAACAAATATGTAATACCTCAATCCATAAAGAAATTAAAATGCAAAAAGAAAAACAAACAAACAAAAGAAACAAAGAGTGAGAACCCAAATAAGTAAAATCTGAAACCAAAGCAGAGAACTATACACTCATACCACAGAAATACAAAGGATTATAAGGAAATCCCATGAACAACTAACTATACGTCAACAAGTAGGATTATGTGGATGAAATGGACAAAGCCTAGAAATACACAGTCTTCAAAAACTGAATCACTAAGAATCAAGAAACCAGAATAGGTCAATAACTGATGAAATAATAAAATTAATAAAAAAAAATCCCAGCAAACAAAAGTCCAGGCCTAGATGGCTTCACAGGGGGTCATAGCAAACGTTCGAAAAAGAATTAACACCTATAACTCCTCACACTATTACAAAACATCCAAGAGGAAGGAATACTTCCAAGGTCTTTTAATGAGGCCAGCATTACCCTAATTCCAAAAGCATATAAAGACACTAAAAAGAAAGAGAATTAAAAGGCAATATCCCTGGTGAACATGGTTGCGAAAATCCTCAACAAAATATTACCAAATTGCATCTAGAAATATGTTAAAATGATCATACTCAATGACTAAGTGGTATTTATTCCGGAGATGCAAGGCTGGTACCATAATGGCAAATCAATAAATGTGGTACCTCACATAAACAAATTGAAAGATAAAAATCACATGAACTTTTAAATAGATGCAGAAAAAAGTTTCAATGAAACCCTACACCAAATCTTGATAAAAACTCCCAGAAAAGTGGGAATAGAGAGAGCATATTTCAACATGATGAAGGCCACATATGACAAACCTACAGTGAACATCATAATCAATGGGCAAAAACTAAAACCACTTTCCCTAAGAATAGGAACAAGACAGAGATGCCCCCTTTCAGCACTCTTATTCAACATAGCCCAGGAAGTGCTAGACGCAGAGATCAGACAACAAACAAGAAGAAGAAGAAAAAGCATCCTAATTGGAAAGGAGGAAGTAAAACTCTCTTTATTTGCACAGAACATGATATTGTGCATAGAAAATCTGAAAGAATTCACCTAAAAATTAATAGATTTAATCCATAAATTTGGCAATGGAGAAGGATACAAAATCAACACCCCCAAATCAATAGATTTTTTTACACACCAATAAAGAATTATCAGAAAAAGAAACTAATCAAGAAATCCCATTTACACAGTGACATAAAAAGTAATATACTTAGGTATAAACTTAACCAAGAAGGCAAAAGACCTGTATTTTGAAAACTACAGGACTGTAAAAAGAGACCGAAGGAGATAAAAATAGGTGGAAGAATATACCATGTTTATGGGTTGACAGAATCAACATCATTAAAATGTCCATACTACCCACGGCAAACTAGAGATTCATGAAATCCTGATATTAAAATACCAATGCATTATTTGACTAATCTAGAACAAATACTTCAACAATTAATATGAAACCAATAAAGACCCTGAATAGTTACAGCAATCTCAAGAAAGAAAAGCAAAGTTGGAGGAAGCACAATAACAGATATTTCAAGTTATACTACAAAGCCACCATAATCAAAACAGCCTGGTATTGGCACAGGATAAGCATAGAAATCAAAGGAACAACAGAGAGATCTCACAAATCAACCCAAGCCATTACACACAATTGATATTTGGCAAAGGAGGCAAGAGCAATACAATGGAGTCAAGAGAGTCTCTTCAAAAAATGGTGCTGGGAAAACTGGACACATACATGCAAAAAAAAAAAGAAACTAACCACCAACATGCACCACACAGAAGAATAAACACAAAATGGAAAAAAGATTTAAACATAGGTTGGTTAACCTTAAAAGTCCTAGAAGAAACCATAGGAAGCGAAATCACAGACATCTCTTTTTTTTTTCTTATCCATTCTGCTAACCTGTGTCTTTTTTAAAAATTAAATCTTTATTATTCAGATTATTACATTTGTTTCTCTTTTTTTCCCCTCCATAGCTTCCCTCCACCTGGATCCCACCCTTCCCTCTACCCTTACCTCTCTCCTGTTGACCTCATCCATTAGGTGTATGATTTTTATCCAGTCTCTCCCTGTACACCCCTCACCCCTTCCCCACTGAGAATTATCAGTCCACTCCCTTTCTGTGCTCCTGATTCTAGTATATTCACTAGTTTATTCTGTTGACCAAATTTTTAATTCACTTAATTTTTAGATTCACTTGTTTTCATAATTTTTTATCTTTTACCTTTTTCTTCTTCCTCTTCTAAAAGAGTACCTTTCAGCATTTCATATAATACTGGTTTGGAGTTGATGAACTCCTTTAGCTTTTTCTTATCTGTGAAGCTCTTTATCTGCCCTTTAATTCTGAGTGATAGCTTTGCTGGATAGAGTATTCTTGGTTGTAGGTTCTTGCTATTCATCACGTTGAATATTTCTTGCCACTCCCATCTGGCCTGCATCGTTTCTGTTGAGAAATCAGCTGAGAGTTGTATGGGTGCTCCCTTGTAGGTAATGAACTGTTTTTCTCTTGCTGCTTTTCATATTCTCTCTTTGTCTTTTGCTCTTGGTATTTTAATTATGATGTGTCTTGGTGTGGTCCTCTTCGGATTCCTTCTATTTGGGGTTCTGTGTGCTTCCTGGACTTGTAAGTCTATTTCTTTTACCAGATGTGGGAAGTTTTCAGTCATTATTTCTTTAAATAGGTTTTCAGTATCTTGCTCTCTCTCTTCTTCTGGCACCCCCACAATTCTGATGTTGGTACGCTTGAAGCTGTCCCAGAGGCTCCTTACATTATCTTCACATTTTTGGATTCTTTTCTCTTCTTGCTTTTCCAGTTGAATGTTTTCTGCTTCTTTATATTTCAAATTTTTGACTTGATCCTTGCCTTTCTCTAGTCTGCTGTTAGGACTCTGTATAATAGTTTTTATTTCAGTCAGTGTATGTTTAATTTCTAGTTGGTCTTTTTTCATCTTTAGTTGGACCTTTTCCATCTCCTCTTGGGACTTGATAAATTTATCCATCTTTTCTAGCATATTCTTGAAAAACCTTATAAGCGTGGTTTTGAACTCTATATCCAGTCCTTTTTTTTCCTCCATTTCTTTTGTTTGTACTCCCTTCCCTTGTCTCGGCATTTTCACTATGCCGGGGAAACTTCTGTTTAATTCAGCTTTATGATACCAGACGTGCAAAACCGCAGAAGCCTCTGTTGAGCTTGGGAGGGGTGGAGTCTCAGGGCTTAAGGGACTGCCTTGCCTTCCAGTCGGCCCCGCCTTGCCTTCCAGTCGGCCCTGCCCTCCACAACCCTGAGTCTCGCTGGAGCGGTCCTTGTGCACGAGCCCGCAGTGCCTCTAACCGCTGCCTTTCTGGCTCCCCTGAGCACCAGGACCACACAAGTCTAGGTCTCCAGGGTTTCGTCCAAAACAGGGGTTTAGTGAAGTTAGAAGTGGCACAGTTGGGAGGGTCTGTCTCCAGCCCACTAGCGAAAGCCAGCGGCACAATCAGCAGTCTGTCCTACTCGCAGTGTCGTGCGCACCACCAGACCTTTGATCTTTTGCGACTCCCCTAAATCTCCGTGCACCTCTCCCTTTTCACAGTCCAAACTCCCCCCGTGTGAGTTTCGGCTGGATCTGGGGTTTAGTGTTGAGGGGAAGGGGTTCAATGCCTTTGAGAGTCTCCGTTTCCCTCCTGCCAGAGAAAGCCAGCCAGGTACTCCGGCACCCGTTCTCTCTGCGCGCGTGTTTCCGTACCTCAGCTTTTTGCAGCTCCTCTGAGTCTCCGTGAGCCCCTCTCTTTCCCTCTAGTTGTAGAACTTCCACTCAGCCAGCTTTCCTGTGGTTCTGGATGATGTCTGTTCTGTCTTTTAGTTGTAGTTTTGAAATTGTTGTGCGAGGCAGCAGTGTAGGTGTTTACCTATGCCGCCATCTTGGATTCCCCCTGATTCTTTATATTTCAAATTTTTGACTTGATTCTTGCCTTCCTCTAGTCTGCTATTAGGTCTCTGTATAATATTTTTTATTTCAGTCAGTGTATGTTTAATTTCTAGTTGGTCCTTTTCCATCTCTAGTTGAATCTTTTCCATCTTTAGTTGGTTCTTTTTCATCTCCAGTTGGTTCTTTTTCATCTCCTCTTGGGTCTCACTAACTTCATCCAACTTTTCTAGGATATTCTTGAAAAACCTTATAAGCGTGGTTTTGAACTCTATATCCACTCATTTGTTTTCCTCCATTTCTTTTGTTTGTGATCCCTTCCCTTGTCTCGGCATTTTCACTATGCCAGAAGAACTTCTGTGTTGGATTCAGCCTTATGATACCAGACTTCCAAAACTGCAAAAGCCTCTCTGTTGAGCTTGGGATGGGTGGAGTCTCAGGGCTTAAGGGACCACCTTGCCTTCCAGTCGGCCCCTCCCTCCACAGCCCCTGAGTCTCACGTGACTGGGTAATGGCTGGATTCTCTCTCTCTCTCAGTGCCTCTAGACTGCTGCCCCTCCGGCTCCCCTGCACTCCAGGACCATATGAGTCTGGGTTCTCAGGGTTTCGACCGAAACCGGGGTTTAGTGGAGTTAGAAGTGACACAGTTGGGAGGGTCTGTCTCCTGCCCAGTCTTGAAAGCCACGGCACAATCAGCAGTCGGATCTCTGAGTGCAGTGCTGTGCACGCCACCAGACTTCTGATCTTTTGCGACTCCCCTAAATTTCCGTGCACTTCTCCCTTTTCACAGTCCAAACTCCCCCCGTATGAGTTTCGGCTGGATCTGGGGTTTAGTGTCGTAGGATAAGGGGTTCAATGCTGTTGAGAGTCTCCACCTCCCTCCAGCCAGAGAAAGCCAGCCAGGTTCTCCGGCACCCGCTTTCTCCATGTGTACATCTCTGTACCTCAGCTTTTTGCAGCTCCTCTGGGTCTCTGTGAGCCCCTCTCTTTCCTTTTAGTTGTAGAATTTCTACTCAGCTAGCTTTCCTGTGGTTCTGGATGATGTCTGTTGTCTTTTCGTTGTAGTTTTGAAAGTGTTGTGCGAGGCAGCAGTATAGGTATTTACCTATGCTGCCATCTTGGATTCTCTCCTCAGACATCTCTTGCAGCAAAATGTTTAAGGATACATCTGCTAGGGCAGTGGTGGGCAAACTCATTAGTCAACAGAGCCAAATATCTACAGTACAACGATTGAAATTTCTTTCGAGAGCCAAATTTTTAAAACTTAAACTTCTTCTAACGTTACTTCTTTAAAATAGGCTTGCCCAAGCTATGGTATTTTGTGGAAGAGCCACATTCAAGGGGCCAAAAAGTCGCATGTGGCTCACGAGCCACCGTTTGCCAACCACTGTCCTAGGGCAATGAAAGCAAAGGTGAAAAGAAAGAAATGGGACTACGTCAAAATACAAGCTTCTGCACAGCAAAGGAAACCATCAACAAGACAAAAAGGGAGCCCACTGTATGGGAGAACATACTTAGCAATGATACATCTCATAAAGGGTTAATATCCACAATGTGTATGAGAAACACATATACCTTAACAAAAGACAAACAATTCAATTAAAAATGGGCAAAGCACCTAAATATACTCTTCCCCAAAGAAGACATACAGATGGCTAAGAGACATATGAAAGAATGCTCAAAGTCACTATTCATCTGAGAGATGCAAATCAAAAGGACAATGTGGTACCATCTCAGACCTGCTTAGAATGGCTACCATCAAGGAAACAACAAAAGACAAGTGCTGGCAAGGATGTGGAGAAAAAGGAACCTTAGTATATTGCTGATGGGCATGCAGAGTGGTTCAACCATTATGGAAAACAGCATGGAGTTCCCTGAAATAATTAAGTGTGGATGTGCCATTTGATCCCATGATCCCACTTATAAGAATACATTCTAAGACCTCCCAGAGCACCAATCAGAAAGAAGGTATACACCCCTATGTTCATAGCAGCACAATTACAATAGCTAAGATTTGGAAACAGCTCAAGTGCCCAACAGTAGATGAGTGGATAAAAAAGCTGTGGTTCATTTACACCATGGAATACTATGCAATAGTAAAAAAATAAGAATCTCTTACCATCTGTGACCACATGGAGGGATCTTAGATAATATTATGCTAACTGAAATATTCAAGGAAAGACAAGTATCACATCATTGCACTCATATGTGGAATCTAAGTAACAAAACAAACTGATGAACAGTGTGGATCCAGAGACATGGAAGCATGGAACAGAGTGTGGAATCTCAGAGGGAAGGCTGAGGAGGGTGGGTGGATGGGAGGTAATCAACCAAAGAAATACATATATATCCATCCATGAGATTGGACAAAGGCAGTCTGGAGGATTCAATGGGGGCAGGGGAGAAGAGAAACATATATAATACTTTCAAAAATAAAGAATTATTATTGTTACATTTTAAAAAGAGCTGGTTCTTTGAAAGGATAAACAAAATTGATGAACTGGGAGAAGCCAAGATGGCGGCATAGGTAAACACCTACACTGCTGCCTCGCACAACAATTTCAAAACTACAACTAAAAGACAGAACGGACATCATCCAGAACCACAGGAAAGCTGGCGGAGTGGAAATTCTACAACTAGAGGGAAAGAGAGGGGCTCACGGAGACCCAGAGGAGCTGCAAAAAGCTGAGGTACGGAGATGTACACATGGACAGAGCGGGTGCCGGAGTACCTGGCTGCTCTTCTCTGGGGGGAGGGAGACGGAGACTCTCAAAGGCATTGAACTCCTTATCCTATACCACTAAACCCCTGATCCAGCCGAAACTCATTTGGGGGGGAGTCTGGACTGTGAGGGGGGAGAAGTGCACGGAAATTTGGGGGGGTCGCAAAAGATCAGAAGTCTGGTGGCGCGCATAGCACTGCGCCGCAGAGGACAGATTGCTGATTGTGCCACTGGCTTTCATGAGTGGGTAGGAGACAGACCCTCCCAACTGTGCCACTTCTAACTTCACTAAACCCCAGTTTCGGGGGAAACCCTGGGGACCCAGACTCGTGTGGTCCCATAGCACAGGGGAGCCAGAAAGGCAGCAGTCTAGAGGCACTGCAAGAGAGCGCGCGCACACAGGGACTGCTCCAGCTATTACCCAGTCACGTGAGACTCAGGGGCCGTGGAGGGCGGGCCCGACTGGAAGGCAAGGCGGTCCCTTAAGCCCTGAGGCTCCACAATTCCAAGCTCAAGAGAGGCTTTTGCGGTTTTTCAAGTCTGGTATCATAAGGCTGAATCCAACACAGAAGTTCTCCCAGCATAGTGAAAATGCCAAGACAAGGGAAGGGATCACAAACAAAAGAAATGGAGGAAAACAAACGACTGGATATAGAGTTCAAAACCACGCGTATAAGGTTTTTCAAGAATATCCTAGAAAAGATGGATAAATTTATCAAGTCCCAAGAGGAGATGCAAAAGGACCAACTAGAGATGCAAAAGATCCAACTAGAGATGATAACGGACCAAATAGAAATTAAACATACACTGTCTGAAATAAAAAATATTACACAAAGACCTAACACCAGACTAGTGGAAGGCAAGAATCAAGTAAAAAATGTGAAATATAAAGAATCTGAAAACACTCAATTGGAAAAGCAAGAAGAAAAAAGAATCCAAATATGTGAAGATAATGTAAGGAGCCTCTGGGACAGCTTCAAGCGTACCAACATCAGAATTGTGGGGGTGCCAGAGGAAGAGAAAGAGCAAGATACTGAAACCTATTTAAAGAAATAATGACTGAAAACTTCCCACATCTGGTAAAATAAATAGACTTACAAGTCCAGGAAGCACACAGAACCCCATATAAAAGGAATCCAAAGAGGACTACACCAAGACACATCATCATTAAAATACCAAGAGCAAAGGACAAAGAGAGAATATTAAAAGTAGCAAGAGAAAAACAATTAATTACCTACAAGGGAGCACCCATATGACTGTCAGCTGATTTCTCAACAGAAACGATGCAGGCCAGAAGGGAGTGGCAAAAAATATTCAACGTGATGAATAGCAAGAACCTACAACCAAGAATACTCTATTCAGCAAAGCTATCATTCAGAATTGAAGGGCAGATAAAGAGCTTCACAGATAAGAAAAAGCTAAAGGAGTTCATGAACTCCAAACCAGTATTATATGAAATGCTGAAAGGTACTCTTTTAGAAGAGGAAGAAGAAAAAGGTAAAAGATAAAAATTATGAACAACACATATCTATCAACAAGTGAATCTAAAAATTAAGTGAATTAAAAATTTGATCAACAGAATAAACTAGTGAATATCTAGAATCAGGAGCACAGAAAGGGAGTGGACTGATAATTCTCAGGGGGAAAGGGGTGAGGGGTGTACAGGGAGAGACTGGACAAAAATCATACACCTAATGGATGAGGTCAACAGGAGAGAGGTAAGGGTAGAGGGAAGGGTGAGAGCCGGGTGAAGGGAAGCTATGAAGGGGAAAAAAGAAAAACAAATGTAATAATCTGAATAATAAAGATTTAATTTAAAAAAATTTGATGAACTGTTATCCAAACTCATCAAGAAACAAAGAGTGAGTACCCCAATAAATAACACCAGAAACCAAAGTGGAGTACTACTCAGTCACACTGCAGAAATGCAAAGGATTATAAGGAAATCCTATCAACAACTATATGACAACAAACTGGAAAATGTGATTGAAATGGACAAATTATTAGAAAAATACAGTTTTCCAAAACTGAATCAGGAAGAATAAAAATTCCTGAGTAGGCCAACAACTGATGAAATAGAAGCAGTAATAATAATAATAATAATAATAATAATAATCCCAGAAAACAAAAGGCTTGGTCTAGGAGTTTATCAAACCTTCAAAAAAGAACTATCACCTATATTCCTTAAACTATTCCAAAACATCCAAGGGGAAGGAACACTTCCAAGCTCTTTTATGAGGCCAGCATTACCCTAATTCCAAAACCAGATAAAGACACTACAAAGAAAGAGAATTAGAGGCCAATATCTCTGATAAACATTGGTTGCTAAAATCTTCAACAAAATATTACCAAATTGCATCCAGAAATATGTTTAAATGATCATACTCCGTGACCAAGTTGTATTTATTCTGGGGATTCAGAATAAATATTGGTACAATAATCCCAAATCAATAGAAGTGGTACATCACATAAAGAAATTGAAAGATAAAAATCACATGATCTTATAAATAGAAGCAGAAAAAGCTTTCAGCACAATCCTACTCCCAATCTTAATAAAAACTCCTAGCAAAATGGGAATAGATAGAGCATATTTCAACATGATAAAGGCCATACATGACAAACCTACAGTGAACATCATACTCAATGGGCCAAAATCTAAAACTATTTTCCCTAAGAACAGGAACAAGACAGGGATGTCCGCTTTCACCACTCTTATTCAACACAGTACTGGAAGGCCTAGCCACAGAGATCAGACAAGAAGGGAAAAAGGCATTCAAATTGGAAAGAAGAGAGTAAAAATCATTATTTGCACAGAACATGAGAGCATCGACAGAAAACCCCAAAGACTCCATCAAAAAACTACTAGATTTAATCCATGAATTTGGCAGTGGAGCAGGATACAAAATCAACACCCCAAAATTTATGACTTTTTTTATACACTCATAATGAATACTCAGAAAGAGAAAATAAAGAAGCAATCCTATTTATATTGTGACATAAAAATTAGATACTTAGGCCGAGACCGGTTTGGCTCAGGTGAATAGAGCGTCGGCCTGTGGACTGAAAGGTCCTGGGTTCGATTCCGGTCCTAGGCATGTATCCTGGTTGCGGGCACATCCCCAATGGGGGGTGTGCAGGAGGCGGCTGATCAATGTCTCTCTCTCATCGATGTTTCTGATTTTCTATCCCTCTCCCTTCCTCTCTATAAAAATCGATAAAATATATTTTTAAAAAATTAGATACTTAGGAATAAACTTAACCAAAGAGAAAAAAGACCTGTATTCCAAAAACTACAGGACTCTGAAAAAAGAGACCAAAGGAGATAGAAACAGGTGGAAGAATATACCATGTGCATGGGTTGGCAAAATCAACATCATTAAAATGTCCATATTACCCACAGCAAGCTACAGATTCAATGCAACCCTTATTAAAATACCAACAGCATATTTCACAGATATATAACAAATATTCCAATAATTAATATTGAACCAGTAAAGACTCAAAATAGCTGAAGAAAGAAGAGCAAAGTTGGAGGAATCACAATAGCAGATATTTCAAGTTATACTACAAAGTCACCATAATCAAAACAGCCTGGTACGGGCACAAGGATAAGCATAGAGATCAAAGGAACAACACAGAGATCTCACAGATCAACCCAAGTCATTATATACAATTAATATTTGGCAAGGAGGCAAGAGCAAACAATGGAGTCAAGACAGTCTCTTCAATAAATGGTGCTGGGAAAATTGGACACACACATGCAAAAAAATGAAACTAACCACCAACATGCACCACACAGAAGAATAAACATAAAATGGAAAAAAGATTTAAATGTAAGTTGGTTAACCTGAAACATCCTAGAAGAAAGCATAGGAAGCAAAATCTCATACATCTCTTGCAACAAAATGTTTAGGGATACATCTCCTAGGGCAATGAAAAGAAAGGAGAAAATAAAGAAATGGGACTATGTCAAAATACAAGCTTCTGCACAGCAAAGGAAACCATCAACAAGATAAAAGGGGGGCCCAGTGTATGAGAGAACATACTTAGCAATGATACATCTGATAAAGGGTTAATATCCACAATATATGAGGAACTCATACAACTTAACAAAAGGAAGACAAACAATCCAATTAAAAATGGGCAAAGCACCTAAATAAACACTTCTCCAAAGAGGACATACAGATAGCCAAGAGACATATGAAAGAATGCTCAAAGTCACTATTTATCTGAGAGATGCAAATCAAAAGGACAATGTCATACCATCTCACACCTGTCAGAATGGCTACCATCAACAAATCAATAAAAGACAAGTGCTGGTGAGGATGTGGAGAAAAGGGAACCCTAGCACACTGCTCATGGAAATGCAGACTGGTGTACCCATTATGAAAAACAGTATGGCGTTTCCTCAAATAATTAAGTATGGATCTGCCATTTGACCCAATGATCCCACTTCTAAGAATATATCCTAAGAAACCCGAAACACCAATCAGAAAGAAGGTATGCACCCCTATGTTGATAGTAGCATAATTTACAATATCTAGGATCTGGAAACAGCCCAAGTGCCCATCAGTAGATGAGTGGATAAAAAAGCTGTGGTACATTTATACCATGGAATACTAAGCAATGGAAAAAAAAAAGTATCTCTTACCCTCTGAGACAGCATGGAGGGATCTGGACAGTATCATGCTGAGTGAAACAGTCAGCAAAAGACAAGTATCACATCATTGCACTCATATGTGGAATCTAACAAATAAAACGAACAGATGAACCGAGTAGATCCTGATACTGGCACAAGGATAAGCATAGAGATCAAAGGAATAATATAGATATAAGACTCCAGGTGGCCATGTAAAACAAGATGTCTCCTCGGAAAAAATCGTGTTTCCCGTGGACAAGCATTTCCTGAGACAATTATGATGGAGTGGCTGTGCGGGGGCCCTAGTCTTCGTTCCAATGACACCAATCCTGCTAGTTTGGGCTCCTTCCCCCGAGAGGAGTGAGCTTTACTCCTTGCCAAATATTAATTGTACATAATGGCTTGGGTTGATTTGTGAGAACCAACACGTGGAAGGCTGAAACAGATTATGGAATCCCAGAGGGAAGGCTCGGGAGGATGGGTGGATGAGAGGTAATTAAACAAAGACTTTGAATGCATAGATGCATAAGGGTGGACAGGGGCAGGCTCAAGGGAGCCAATGGGGGTGGGGGTGGGGAAAAGGACTTATTTATGGATTATAAAATAATAGCTTGTTCTTTGAAAGGATAAACAATATTGATGAGCCATTAGGCATTCTCAGCAAGAAACAAAGAGAGAGTATCCCAATAAATAAAATCAGAAATCAAAGCAGAGAACTAACACTGACACCACAGAAATACAAAGGATTGTAAGGAAATCCTATGAACAATGATATGCCATCAAGCTTTCCAATGTAGAAGAAATGGACAAATTCCTAGGAAAATATAATCTCTCAAAACTGAATTACCAAGAATCAAAAAATGTAAATAGGCCAACAACAAAAGATGAAATAGAAGCAGTAATCAAAAAACTCCCAGCAAACAAAATACCGGGTCAGACGGCTACACAGGGGAGTTTTACCAAACCTTCAAAGAAGAACTAATACTTCTATTCCTCATACTATTCCAAAACATCCAAGAGGAAGAAACACTTCCAAACTTTTTTTTATGAGGCATTATTCCAAAGCTAGATAAAAATCTTACAAAGAAAGAGAATTACAGGCCAATATCTCTGATGAACATAGTTGCTAAAATTCTCAACAAAATATTAGCAAATCGCAACCAGCAATATTTTAAAAAGATCACATAAACAAACTGAAAGACAAAAATCTCATGATCATATAAATAGGCATAGAAAAAGCAATCCACGAAATTCAACACCCATTTTAGAAAAAACCTCCAGCAAAGTGGAAACAGAGGGCACATATCTCAACATGATGAAGGCCATATATGATAAGCCTAGAGTAAACATCATACTCATTGGACAAAAACTAAAACCATTTTCCCTAGGAACAGGAACAAGACAGGGATGCCCACTTTCACCACTCTTATTCAACATAGTCCTGGAAGTCTTAGCCACAGAGAGATCACATAAGAAGAAAAAAAACGGCACCCAATTGGAAAGGAGGAAGTAAAACTCTCCTTACTCCCACATGACATGATATTATTAATAGAAAATGCTGAAGACTCTTCCAGAGTATTACTATGTTTAATCCATAAATTTGGCAATGGAGCAGAATACAAAATTAACACCCAATAATCAATGGCTTATTTTATGTACCAATAATGAATTCTCCAAAAGAGAAACTAAACAAGCAATCTCATTTACCATTGCAACAAAAAAATTAAGACACTTAGGAATAAACTTAACGAAGAAGGCAAAAGACCTGTATTCAGAAAATGATAGGACAATGAACAAAGAGACAGAAGGATATATAAAGAGGTTGAAGAATATACTGTATTCATGTGTTGGTAGAATTATCATCATTAAAATGTACATTTTACCCAAAGCAATCTATAGCTTCAATGTAACCCCTATTAAAATATCAATGGCACATTGGTAGAACAAATGGCAAATCTAGAACAAATACTTCAAAAATGTATATGTTATCAAAATGGACTCTGAATAGCTGCAGCAATATCAAAAAAGAAGAGCAAAGTTGGAGGAATCATAATAACAGATATTTCAAGTTATACTGCAAAGCTACCGTAATCAAAACAGCCTGGTACTGGCAAAAGAACAGCATATAGATCAATGGAACAGAACAGAGACCCCAGAAGTCGGCCCAAGACATTATGCACAATTAATATTTGACAAAGGAGGCAAGAGTGTACAATGGAGTCAAGACAGTCTCTTCAATAAATGGTGCTGGGAAAATTGAACACATACATGCAAAAAAAAAAAAAGAAACTAACCACCAACTTACACCATGCATAAGAATAAACACAAAATGGAAAAAAGACTTAAATATAAGTCGGTTAACCTTAAAAGTCCTAGAAGAAACCATAAGCAGCAAAATCTCAGACATCTCTTGCAGCAAAATGTTTACAGATATATTTCCTAGGGCAAAGGAAGCAAAGGAGAAAATAAAGAAATGGGACTATGTCAAAATACAAGCTCTGCACAGCGAAGAAACAATCAAGATATGAAAAGGGAGCCCATTGTATGGGAGAACATATTTGGCAATGATGCATCTGATAAAGGATTAATATCAAGAATATATAAGGAACTCATACAACTTAACAACAGAAACACAAACAACCCAATTAAAAAATGGGCAATGGACCTAAATAGACACTTCTCCAATGTGGACATAGAGATGACCAAGAGACATATGAAAAAATGCTCAAAGTTACTGATCAAGAGATGTAAATTAAAACAACAATGAGGTACCATCTCACACCTGTCAGAATGGCTGCTATCTACAAATCAACAAATGACAAGTGCTGGTGAGGATGTGGAGAAAAGAGAACGCTAGTGCACTGCTGGTGGGAATATAGACGGATGCAACTACTGTATTATGGAAAACAGTATAGAGCAGCGGTTCTCAACCTGTAGGTCGCGACCCCTTTGGGGGTCGAACGACCCTTTCACAGGGGTCACGTAAGACCATCGGAAAATGCAGATATTTACATCACGATGCATAACAGTAGCAAAATTTCATGGTTGGGGGACCACCACATGAGGAACTGTATGCAAGGGTCGCGGCCTTAGGAAGGTTGAGAACCACTGATATAGAGTTTCCTCAAACTGGAAAGTGGGGGAGGGTGTGTTGGTGGGAGGTAATCAATCTAAGAACTTGAATGGCATATGCCTGGGGTGAATGGATGTAGGCCAATTGAGGGGAAAGAGGGAAATATGTAATACTTTCAACAATAAAGAATTTTTTTTAAAAAAAAAGATAGCTGGTTCTTTGAAAGGCTAAACAAACTTGATGAACCGTTTAGCCAGACACATCAAGAAACAAAGAGAGAGAATCCCAATAAATAAAATCAGAAACCAAAGCAGGAAAACTAACCACTGACATTACAGAAATACCAAGTATTGTAAGGAAATACTATGAATAACTATATGCCAACAAGCTGGACAACTTGGATGAAATGGACAAATTCCTAGAAAAATACAATCTCCCAAAACTAAATCACCAAGAATCAAAAAACCCGAATAGGCCAACAACTGATGAAAGAGCAGCATTAATAAAAAAAAAAATCCCAGCAAACAAAAGCCTGGGTCTGGACGGCTTCATAGGGCAGTTTTACCAAACCTTCAAAGAAGAACTAACACCTATATTCATCAAACTATTCCAAAACATCCAAGAGGAAGGAACACTTCCAAGCTCTTTTTATGAGGCCAGCATTACCCTAATTCCAAAACCAGATAAAGACACCACAAAGAAAGAGAATTATCCCTGATGAACATAAATGATAAAATCTTTTTTAAAAATATTTTTTATTGATTTTTTACAGAGAGGAAGGGAGAGGGATAGAAAGTCAGAAATATCGTTGAGAGAGAGACATCAATCAGCCACCTCCTGCACGCCCCACACTGGAGATGTGCCCGCAAGCAAGGTACATGCCCCCGACTGAAATCGAAGCTGGGACCCTTCAGTCCGCAGGCCAACGCTCTATCCACTGAGCCAAATCGGTCTCGGCAAATGCTAAAATCTTCAACAAAATATTAGAAAATCACATCAAGCAATATCTTAAAAAGATCATACCCATGACCAAGTGGGGTGTATTCCAGGCATGAAAGGTAGGTAACCTTAAAAGGCCTAAAAGAAACCATAGGTAGCAAAATCTCAGACATCTATCACAACAATATGTTTATGGATACATCTCCTAGGGCAAAAGAAATAAATGAAAACAAAACAAAACACAAAAGGGACTATGTCAAAATAAAAAGCTTCTGTAAAGCAAAAGAAACCATCAACAAGACAAAAAAGGAGCCCACTGTATGGGAGAACATATTTGACAATGATTCACCTGATAAAGGGTTAATATCCAAAATATACAAAGAACTCATACAACTTAACAGAAGGAAGACAAAGAAGCTAATTAAAAAATGGGCACTAAATAGACACTTCTCCAAGGAGGACATAGGATGGCCATGAGACATATGAAAGAATGTTCAAAGTCATTATTCATCTGAAAGATGCAAATCAGTATGCAATGAGGTACCATCTCACTCCTGTCAGAATGGCTACTATCAACAAATGACAAGTGCTGGCGAGGATGTAGAGAAAAGGGCACCCTACACTGCTGGTAGGAATGCAGAGTGGTGAAATCATTATGCAAAACAGTATGGAGTTTCTTCAAAAAATGAAATATGTATCTGCCATTTGTCCCCATGATCCCACTTCTAGGAATATATCCTAAGAAACCAGAAGCACCAATCAGAAAGAAGGTATGCACCCCTATGTTCATAGCAGCACAATTACAATAGCTAAGATCTGGAAACAGCCCAAGTAGATGAGTGGATAAAACACCCATCAGTAGATGACTGGATAAAAAAGCTGTGGTACATTTGTACCATGGAATACTATGCAGTGGCAAAAGAGAAGAATCTCTTACCCTTTGAGACAGCATGGAGGGACCTGGAGAGTATCATGCTGAGTGAAATAAGTCAGTCAGAGAAAGACAAGTATCATATGATCGCATTTATATGTGCAATCTAAGTAACAAAATAAACTGATGAACAGAGAGAATCCAGAGACATGGAAGCATGGAACAGATTGGGGATTCTCAGAGAGAAGGCATGGGAGGTGGATGGTTTGGAGGTAATCAACCAAGGACCTTATATGCATATATACATAACCCTTGGACACAGACTATGGGGCGGTTGAGGGCTTGGTGCAGGGGGCAGGGCAGGCTGGAGGGGGCCAATGAGGGAAAGAAAGGGGGACTTATGTAATACTTTTAACACATGAGAACTATTAAAAAATAAAAAAAAACTATTTTGTATTTAAGAATAAAAGATTTAGAGAGATCACAGAAATTGTAATAATTTCTGGGGATCAGCCAGGATGGAAAAAGGTACATGTAGGAATATAGGGAGGAACTTACTGTGGGCATGGTGTCCTCTATAGATAGTAGGCTAGCAGGTCCAAGAGATGCTCAGCGTTCCTGTTATATTCCACCCATTCAGAGAATAAAAATGGCCAAAAGCTCTAGAAGAAAACCTCATTTTAGCATGCTGCCTGCCAGTGATCTATAACTTAGAAGGAAGAAGTATCTGCAACTCAACACAAAAACTAGCCCCATTTTCTTGTTCAGTGCAGCAGTCCAAAGTGCTGCCCTTCAGTTAGCAAGTTAAGCTAAAAGGTGTTATGTTATAACACTAAGATGCACAGTAAGTGGTTCTTTGAAGTTGTTTACTTGTTTTTAAAATACTTTACTCAATAGAGAAATTGTGAGCGTTTGCATTTTTTGCAAATCTCAAATATATCTTAATGTGTCTGGGGAGTGCCTGTTAGAAAAATTTGAGTACTCCAGGAAAGTAAAAAAACTGCTTCCTATGCAGAGTTCCAAGAAGTGGAGTTATTTTTTCCTATTGGGTATTCTCAAAGCAGGGCCATGCCCACCATGGGATCTGGGGATAGGGTGTTTGGAAGCAAGCCAAGGGCTTG
Source organism: Lasiurus cinereus (assembly GCA_011751065.1). Classification (NCBI taxonomy): domain Eukaryota; kingdom Metazoa; phylum Chordata; class Mammalia; order Chiroptera; family Vespertilionidae; genus Lasiurus; species Lasiurus cinereus. The sequence goes on from JAAGEH010000006.1 coordinate 1,438,467, forward strand.
TCTGGCCTGGACTGGCAGCAGGGTCTCTCCATCCCTCCAGGAAGATGTGTTGAAACAGTCAGACAGGGTTACAGGAACCTGCCAGGCTTGGTGAAGCTGACCTTCACTTGTACCAGGTGGCTGCATCCTAGTCAGCTGCCATGCTACCCTGTGACCATTCTGAATTACATGCTTCCCACTTCCATCCTCTCCATGGTTCTCCCCATCCTGCCTATGTTGTGTGCCATGTGTTTAGTCACAAGGCCCCCCAAGTGGTTGTGGATGGCAACAATCTACCACACAGAGGTAGGTGCCAAGGTGATGCCCAAGGCCCCTCAGAGACCCAACTCCTGAAAAAAGATGAAACATAGTTCCCACGATCATCCATCCCATCCATTCTACACACCTGTGACATGATTTCAAGGCAATGTATCAAGTGCTAGAACCAAGTTCGTGATGTGGCGGGGGAACCCTAACACTTCCCCATCTGGCAATCAGACTCTCCCAAGGATATATTAGCTTTCAGGAGCCCAATGAAGTGATTAATGGCGGCTCCCACACACCCTGCACATAGTAGGTGCACAGTAAACACTTGTGGATTTTTCCCAGTGGGCTCTGGCAATGCAGATTTCCATTACTATAATTTAGTTTAATTCTTTGGCATCTTGGATGTGATTTGCTACCAGCTCTTTCTGGTGCACTTTCTGACTCAGCTACAACATTTGTCAACGTGAGGACAGTCTGTCCATGAGATGAATTAGAATGAAAGTTAAGTATTACTCCTTTGGTTGTTTCTCCCATCATACCATTTTTAGAAGCCTGTGTGAATGAACCTTCCTATCCTACCCTCAAGTCCTGCACAAGGGGGAGGGTAGCTTCCTGGATTGGGGTGCCCTCCCCAGCTACTGTGAATACTCCCATGGGAAGCAGCAGGCAGCTGTAACCCTGTCTGACTGTTTCAACACATCTTCCTGGAGGGATGGAGACCCTGCTGCCAGTCCAGGCCAGACAAGCCCTTGGCTTGCTTCCAAACACCCTATCCCCAGATCCCATGGTGGGCATGGCCCTGCTTTGGACTGCTGCACTGAACAAGAAAATGGGGCTAGTTTTTGTGTTGAGTTGCAGATACTTCTTCCTTCTCTGTCCAGTCAGGCTCCTTACACTGTGATAGGCTACTCTGTATGAGCTAGGAAGAAAGATTTGGGTTAGAACCAATGAACACTATTATAAGGACTATTTTAATCCAGTGGAAGAATATGCTTTCAAAAATCCATATAGTATTTTTTGTATGTAAGTAGACTCTTCTAATTACAAATAAAACAGATCTATTTCTATTTACTGCTTATAGCTGAGTCCAATAAAATGGAATTCCCCTAAAAGAATTCCTATACTTGTAACTTTTAGTTTCTACCATCTTGTACTCGAAGGGCTTGGCCAAATAGTCTGTGTGGTTCAATCTCTCCTTGCCTCCCTCCTCCCATTGGGGTCTGGGGATAGGGTGTTTGGAAGCAAGCCAAGCTCTTCCTAAGCAGGGGCTGAATTCCCAGGCCTAGGATGACAAGCATGAGGGCATGACTGGGGTCCACACTTCCTGCCTCAGTGTTTATGGACGTTTGCTCCACACCAGGAAGGACAAAGCTCTCTGAAATGCATATGCCTTGTCCTAACCTCCTCCGTCCTTTTCTCCAGGAGGCCTGCTACAGCCTTAACTCCCACTGATGTGGAGGTGGAGCTCCCATAAAACCCCGTTCCTGCCCACAGCCTTAGGTGCTTCAGTTGCCATCTGCAGGACCAGCTCTGATGACACCTCACCTACCAGAGCCCTGTGGAGGGTGACGCCCAGCCTCTGAGCTGGCTCTGCATGAGTCTTTTGGGGTTTCCCAGCTCCAGTACCGGCAGCGGGTGCTTTGACACTAGCGCTCTTACTACAGGGTGGTATCTCCTGCTCCATGCAGATTGACTAGCAAAAATCGGGTTTTCTGTTTAAAAGTTAGTGTCAACCATCTAACTTTATAGACAAGAAAACAAGAGGATGTCAGGTCCCAGCAGAATTTAGGGCAGCCCAGCTGTTGCCTGCCTCTCCCACCTTAAACAGGGGAGCCCCCACCCACAGTTTTGCCACTGGCTGTCAGTATTAGGGATGACACATATGTGGTGGCCACCCTTGTGTCCTCCCAGGGGACTGGAGGTCCTCTCTAATTCCTCCTGTTTCCAAACAGAAGTATCCGCAGCCACTTAAAGGGTCTCCCAAGGCAGGAGGCTGAGCACCTGGCTGAGAGGCTACCCACTGACAGGCTGGGAAGGAGGCGCAAAGAGGAAGTCAGCAGGATGTTTCATAGGCAGCTACTCACTCTTTGGCGTGGAAAACAGCTTCTCTCCTAGGTGCTGGATAATCTAGCTGCATTGGACAGATGTGAACTTGACCATTCCCTCTTGCCAAAAGAAATGAAGCCATTTTTGAGCATTTTTAGCATAAAAAGACAATGTCTTAACATCATCGTCCTGAGGCTCGCCTGTGAGAGGGGTGGGCTGGGAGAGCTGTCTTACCTGCCTGCAGTGCAGCAAGTTGACTTAGCAGGCAGCCGAGGTCAGGAGAAGTGAGCAGGGGAGTTTCCCAGAAAAAATAGCACCCTCCAGCCTTCAGCAGCCAGGGGCTAGCCCCACTGCTCTTAGCCTCTGCGGGTGACCTGCACAACCTCACACTGTGGAGCCTGTGAGCCTATACCAAGTGCTTGCCTGGCACTTGCTTGCTGTCAGGTGTGCATGTGTGTGTCCATATGTGCACACTCACGTGTTCATCAGACCATTTGCAACGACTCTGCCTCTCTCTCCTCCACTTTTTAGGCCACTCTCATGGTCAATATTTGCCCTGGTTTGTATTCTTCCTCTGGCATAGATCTGCTATCCTAGCCCTCCGGAGGGAAAAGCCGTTTTCTCTGCCAAACGTAATTGGGATTGAGAGGAAGGATGCTGACTCCTGTGCGGCCTCCTGCAGGCACTCATCCGGTCTTTCCCAGCTCTGCATGAACGTGCATGGGCCTCAGAGGAGCGGCACCTGTAGGCTTCATTCTCCACGAGTCACCATTTGTTAGTAATTACAGTGAGATGTGCATTGGCCAAGGACAGAGTAATCATCGCAAAAACCCAGATGAGGAAACAGACTCCATGCTGCTGGACCTGTCTCCTCCTGGGGCCATCACAATGGCAGCTACTGACAATGACATCGCTGACATCACCTGCAGCCTCCATCATTTCTGCTGTTTGAGTGTATTTTCTACTTACTGAAGTTTTAAATCACTGGGTTGGACACTTTCTTGTCCCTGGGGAAACTCACACAGAGGTGGGAGCAGGGGCTGAATTCCTAAGCAGCTCTCTTCGATGCAGGTCTCGCACAGGTCAGCTGAGTGCATCCTTGCACCGCCTGCGTGGTGCCTGCCTGCACAGCAAGCCTGCGCCCTGGTTCCCACCTCGCCCTGGTGGTCTCACAGCCCATCGCTCCTCCCCACCTTGTCGTACACCTCAGAGCCCTCCCCCCAACACTTTAATGTCCCTTCCAGGAAATCTCTCCATCTCCTGCCATATCCTTGTCTCTCCTTTTGTATCTCTCCCACAGAAGGCTGAATAGTGGGGAAGTGACCCAAACAGGACTCAGAGGTCAGAACTGGCAACCTGAGGCTGGAGCATCCTCCTCCCAGCTGGCTCTCTCCCGGACACCCCTGGACACCACTGGCTTGCTCTTCTGTGTGGGCACCATCTAGGTGTAGGGAACACATAACTAAATCTCACTCTTAGGCTGAGGCACCCTGACATCAGGTCCCAGGATGGGGCGCAGTGTGGAGAAGAATAGCAGAGGTAACACTGGTACCTCATGCCCGGTTCCCATTCCAGAGACCCTCCTGGGGCCTAGAGTCACCTGTTTGGTTTTGGAGTGCACTCAGATCAACATTTTTAGGAGACTATGACAGCTTTTGCTGACCATCCCATCTACCCATCTATCCATCCACTGACTGTCATTTTACCTACCATGTATCCTTCCACTCCCCGCACCCCCATACCCTTGCTCATCTGTAGGGCTCTCCGTATACCACAGATAAACAAACATGTACTTTCCCATTCCCAATGCTGCTTCCCATCCATCCCAGCACTGCAATCTCACCACAGCCTATTGCCAGGTCCAAGCACATCCTTCTCAGTGGGCAGGTGAGGAACCTGGAGCCCGGAAACAGGGTACTTGCTTTGTGGACGAACAGGGAGGACCAGAACCCGGCACCATCTTACCACTCAGTCTTCATTCTGCATCTGAGTTGCCTCTGGGTGAGACCCTAGGGAGCCTATGTCTGGGTTAGAGTTACAAGGTCCAACCGTGGGCAGCCAGCCCTCACTGAGATGGACATGGAGGTGTCGAAAGAGAGGCAGGGCATCTACTCAAACAACGAACAGCCTCCTTCTGTGCTTCTTGCAAATACAAGTTTTGGGAAAATGAACTTGTGTCTATTTCTCAGTTGCCCGATATATCAAACCAGGAAGCTCCCAGAACCTTCTAGCTGGTGCTAAGGTGTGCTCCCACCAGGAGGGTGGCCATCAACATCACCCTCTCCCCTACAGGATCCACCACCCCATTGCCAGCTCTTCTACAACCTCACCCAGCTCCAGGCTAGCCTGGCACATGACATGTTTGTCCTCTCTTCCCGGTGGAGGGCTGGACTTAGTCATCATCCTCTCTGGGGCTAGGGTGAGCCAGTGTGCCCAGGTCCACGCACCTCTCTTAGACTGCCATGCTCAGCACTTAGGCTTTCTGGGAACCACTGTCCAGAACTCTGGGTTCATGGAACTGCAATTTTCCTGTGTTGTTGGAGGTAGGATGGCCATCAGTTATCCTTAATAACCAGGCAGACAACAGGACAGCTTTGCCCTCGGTTCTTAATAGCAAAGAGTGGTCTCCCTCTCCCTCTCTTCTTAGAATAGCAATTCCACTGACTCCATTACTGAAATGGCTCTTGCATTCCATGCCCTGTCCATGTCGTTGTTTTATTGCTTCTCTGAAAAACTCCTACTAATTAAGGTGAAAGCCAGATACAGATGGGGCTGGGTTGCAGGGTAAGGTATAGGTTCCTCATTGAGCTGACTGTGTGGCTTCACTCGGGGCCCTGTGCTGCCACCTCCTCTTTGCTCCTAGCCTCCCTTGAGAATTCATCATGGCCTGCACCATCAACTCAAGAACGGGGATGTTTGCCAACCAGAATAGGGCTGGAGGGAGAGACCAGAATGCCCCTCAAGACTCTCAGTCAGGCCTGTGTGCAGATAGTGGGAGCAGGCAAAGTCCCCACCAGCTTGGGATCTTGGGTAAATGTCCACTTGTGTCTTGGTCTCACAGAAATGCTCAAGGCAGCCCCAGCCATCAAGGAACTGCACATTCAAACTGAGGAAATGGGACATACATCTGAGAACCGCAAACCATACTTGAGCCAGAGGATGTCCAGGATCCCAGGGCTATGCAGCCAGTAAGGTCCTGGGTGTTTAGGGGATGGCCACTCTGCTGAGGGCAGGAGAGGGGGAGACCAGGGGAGTTTTCTGGAGTCAGGAGACAGTAGACCAAGGCCTTGAGGGCCAAGTCAAAGGAGAACAAGAGAGAAAGAGGAGCAATGGGTCCCCCACCATTTCCTGGGGCAGTGGAGGAGGGACCCCTGTATAGGGGGTCAGTAGAATGAGGCCAGCAGAAATTAAAGACTGGTTTGGGGGTGGAAGGACCTCTGAAATCCAGGATAAAGAGGGTGATGTCTCCCTGAGCACAGATGTCTGCTCAGGCCTGGCCCTCTTCCGATGCTGCTTTCTGGCATTCTGGCCGCAGTAGAAACACTCAGCCACTGGCCCTGCCAAGTCACTCTCAGAGGACAAGGTGCCCGAAGTGCTCCTGGCAATGGTGCTCATGCCGTTTGGCAATGACAGTGGACCGGGCCCTCCACCTGCGGAAACCTTAACCAGGAAGTGTACTTTCATCTCACTGGGCAGCACCACTAAGGGACCTTTGCTGTCTTATCTGGCCTCATTTCTCTCTGTCCCCAAAATAAAAAAAAATAAAAATAAATTTAAAGAAAGACCCACCTGCCAGGGAAGCATCTGCAATTCCAAAGGAGTGAGAGGTGGGAGGCTCGACAGCTGATGCATCTGGGTTGAGCTTGTATAGAAGCTTGAGGAATATTTATCGGCCTCATAAACTTCCTCCAGCAAGATTCCCCCAGGGACCACTCTAGCTTAGCCCAGCTGCACTCAGCTCCCTCCCTACAAAAAAGGCGAACACCGAGCCTGCCAGGGAGGGAGACAAGGCAGTGCTCAGTCCCTGATGAGAATGGTGGGGCACACAAGGTGGCATCGACCTACTGCCCCAGGCCTGGGGCTCTAAGCCCAGATTTAGAGACATACCTCCTTCCATGGTGCACCCCAGAGTCTCACCCCAAATTTCTTTCTGGGAAGAGATATTTGCTGCAAGCTTTCTGGGGGCTCATTTCTCCCCGTTCTGCCAAGAGGAATGTCAAGAGCTTCCCAAGGCCCCTCTGACGAGGCGAATTGGCTGGCCCAATGAAGAAGATTTAAGGATTATCTTAATAATAAATCAGCAGCCAGGCAGCAGACAGCCCTGGAGGGGCCAGATTTCAGCACTGCAGCTGCGGCTGTGGCTTCTTTGTCAAGAACAGATGAGGGGAGAATAAAATCTCACCTTTTACAGAAAACCAAAGGGAGTCCAGGTATCCCCAGGAGCCACTTGCAAATCAAATCAGCTGGTGAAAGGTAGTTTTATTTTTTTCTTCCTTTCTCCCCAAATAACAATTCTTGGAAAAATAACTCCAGTTCTCCTCCTGGTTTTGATGAACCTAGGGAGCTGTGTGGGTCCCTAGGATCCCAGTGGCTGCCCGGAGGCCCCTCCTCCTTGGTGGGACATGGATGCCAGCCATGGCCAGTTCACCAGCATCTTGGGCATCTGCAGGTTTCATCTCAGTTCTGTGGCGCAGGCCTGGGACCTGGTAAAATCACCTGTTTTGGCCTGTCTGCCTATGAGGTCAAGTGCAGCTCCTCAAAATGAATCCATGGCAATTTCCTGACCAAAACCTCCAACTTCATCAACCTTATCTTATTCAAAAGGTGATGAGACAATCAACTTCATACACATCTGGCTGGGACTCGCCAGGAGTAGACAGGGCCCATCCAAGAGAGTCCTACATGTTCTCCAGACTCTTCCTCCTCTCACTTCACTTGGTTCACATTTGTCTCTCACGGAATGCCGTTTCCTCTCCACTCCATGTTAGGGGCAGACGCCGAAAGCTGTGAAAGATGGAGTTGGGGGCATCATCACCTTGCTATGTTTTCCTCATAAGGCTCCCTGGTTTTCGTGTTTCTGCTGAAGATGGTGAGCGACATGGCCAGCCAGCTGTGGCCGTGTCTGCTGGAATAGCATCAGTGGTCACGAGGTGGCTGCATGCAGGAGGAAGAGGGTGATGCTTAGGGAGGGGTTTGCCAGCACCGGCTCCCCACGCTGTGGTGCTGGGTGTGGATTCAGAGCTTAGACCTGCTGCTATCCTTTGTTCTTTCTGTCCTACCCTCGACATAACCTCCCCAGCCCCATACCTGCAGTTCTTCTCCAGGTCTGGCCTCTGAGTGCTCCTGAGCACCTCTGCTCATACCAGCTGTGCATCCCCCAGAGAGATCAGAGCCCCTTGAGCACAGTGCGTGATTCCGAGCCCCTCTGCCCCATTGGCAGCACCCCACTGTCCTCCTTTTTCTCAGACTCCAATTTCCAGCTCCCAGCGGCAGAACCTGGTCCCCTCAGACACAGACATGGCAGGCTGACCCAGCAACCCCACTCCCTCTCAAGTCCAAAGAAACCACGGAGCATCCAGCTGTGCATTTCCTTCCCTGATTTCTACCAGATGGTAAGACTGTGTAACACTACAATGGTTAAAATGGGATGGACATGGTATAGGAAAGTGAGACAAAACCACTGCAACAAGAGCATGAAGACGAACCCCAATGATGATGAGCGATGGTGTCATCCAGAAGCGGGTCCCCTTTTCCTCACCTTGCCCCACAGCCTGAATGCATCTCCTAGCAAACTGCAAACCCCAGGATCTCATTCTCACCCAGAGCCAAAATCACGCCATTCTGCTTAGGCCATCAATCCCACCAACTGAGCAGCTATGGTCAGGGAACTAGCCAATGCCAAAATGCATCTAAATCACCATATCCATCTCATCACCTCCTGCATATACATCACCATCTCCCTCTCCATCACCACCTTCATCTGTACCATTCAGAAGAAACCTGGCATCATCCAAATCCACAGCCCTGTCTGAACCTCCTACTGTTTGTGGATCTCATAGATAAACATTAGGAAGCTCTGAGCCACATTTTAAAAATGATCATAATGACTGACCTTAAATGAGGACCATGGAAGAATCAGGAACTGTGTCTGGATGTCTGTCCTTCTTTCCTTCCTTCCCTTTTCTCCTTGTTGTCTTCTGTTCTCTTCTCTCTTCCAAAAAACAATTTCTATTTTGAATTTATCCATTGTTGCCAGTCTTTCACTCTGATTAACATTTTAGGATTAATTTGCTCGTTTTTAATTTTATAAAAGTATAACTGAGAGACATTGAGGAAAGTGTATATATGTGTACATATATGTATAAATAAAATAAGTGAAAAGTTGATAACTTTTCACAAGCAGGAAAAGTGTGCAACCAGCACCCAGATCAAGAAACAGAACTTCCTGTCTCCTTTGGAGCATCTCACATCCCCTCAGCTCCACCCTGCTCCCAAGAGAAGCTACCCCCTGGACTTCTAACAACACAGATTAGGTTTTATTTAATTTATTTGTTTTTAAAGTCAGTCACTGTGATTTGTTTGGTTTTATTTTGTGAGATGCAATACCAGAATAAAACAAATACCATTTTAATTTTAATAGGATTAGAAAGAACATGTTTCAAAAGTGGACTTGCTGAGGGACAAACTATGTTACTTGCCCCCAAATTATTTTGGCATTATGTTAATAGACTTTTAATTAATTATCTTTTACTTTATGGTCTACTTATGTAATGCTATAGATTTTCTGAGGAACAACTTTGGAACATTAAATGGGGTATATGAAAGCATAAGTATGCTAGCTGAAGATCAAACAATATGTATTCGTAATAACATTTTTATTGAGGCTAAATTTATATACAGTAAATTCACAATTTGATGAGTTTTGAGTAATGTAAATACCCTTCTAACAACCACTCCAATCAAGACAGCTATTTCTATTGTCCCAGAAAGTTCCTGTCTACTCATATTGACTACAACCACTGTTCTCATTTCAATTATTGTAAATCAATCTTCCCTGTTCATGACCTACATATACATGTAATCACAGAATATGTACTCAATTGTATAACAAACTTCTTTTCAGATTCAACTATATTATTGCAAGTATTGGTTGTTTGTTCTTTTTTTAGGCCAAGTATTACCTCTTATAAATATATACAATTTATTTAGTCACTCACCTATTAATAGACAATTATGTTGTGCCCATTTTTATGGACACATGTTCTCCTTTTTCTTGAGCAAACACCTAGTATTGCAATTGTTTCCTAGTGGGGTAGTTGTATGTTTAACTTTTTAAGAAACTTGTAAACTATTTCCAAAAATAGTTATATCATCTTGCATTCCCAGCAGCCACGCATGAAAGTTCTATTTACTCCACATCCTTACTAACAGTAGACATTATCAATCCTTGGAGTTGTGACCGTTCTGATGGATGTGAGTGGTATCTCATTGTGCTTTTTAAAACTGTGTTTCCCTGGTGACTGATAATATCAACTTTACATATGCTTATTGTCCATTTGTATATCTTCTTTTGTGAAGTGTCTTTTTAAGTCGTGTTCTATTGTATGTTTTTCTGTTATAGAATTCTAAGAATTCTTTAAATATTCTAGATTTAAATCCCTTGTCAAATACATGCATTAAAAATATATTCTCCTAATTTGTGACTTGCCTTTTCATATTCTCAATGCGTAATTTTGATGAGCAGAGGTTTTTAATCTTGTAGTCTAATTTGTTAATATTCCTTTTTGTGGTTAGTACTTTCTGCGTCCTCTTTAAGAAGTTTTTGCCTACCTCAAGTTCATGAAGATACTCTTGTATGTACTCTGCTGGAATCTTTATACTCTTAGCTTTTATGTTTAGGTCTATAATGTAGGTCTATTTTTATGTGTGTTGTGAAGTATACTTTTTAAAATCCCCACTCGAGGATTTTTTTTTCTATTAATTTCTAGAGCGAGTGGAGGGAGGGAGGAAAAAAGGAAGGAAGAGAGAAAGAGAGAAGAGACACAGAGATAGAAACATAGACATGAGAGAGACACATAGATTGGTTGCCTCCTGCAGGCATGCAGCTAGGGCCAGGTATTGAACCTACAACTGATTAAAGCCCCTTGACTGGGAAATTGAACTCGGGACCCTTTTGGTCCATGGGCCAATGCTCTAACTACTGAGAAACCAGCCAGGGCAAGACTAATTAAAAAAAAAATCACATTTTCCTAATCCTCTAGGAAATATCTGCTAAAAAATATTTCTTTCTCATTGAAGGTGCCATTGACTTTATAAAAAGAAAAACAAATCGATTGATTGTAAATCTATCTTTGGGTTCTTCATTATAATCCATTGATCTATTTCTCTATGATTTCAATACCACACCATTTTGATTACTGCCACTATTGATACATTTTAAAACCAGGAGTTCTCCTACTTGGTTGTTTATTTTTCAAGATTGTTTTGGCTATTCTAGGTCCTTTGTATTTTCATTGAAATTTTACAAACAACTTGTCAATTGTACAAAAAGCCTTATTGATATTTGGATTGGAATTAAGTTGAAACTATAAACAACCATAATCCAATTTGGAGAGAACTTTCAACTATATTGAGTCTCAAAGTCATGCACCTGGTTTATCTAACCATTTAGATCTTTAACGTCTCTTAGCATTGTTTTCTACTAATATACAGGTCTTGCATACCTTTCGTTAAAGTTATTATTTTTTTTTTATGTTATTATCAATGGAATTGTTTTAAATTTTCATTTCTAACTATTTACTGCTGTAAAAAATTGAGTTTACATATTGAGTTTGTATCCTATGGCCTTATTAAAGGTATTTATTAGTCCTAGAAATATTTTTGTAAATTTTTAAAAATAAATCTTTATTGTTCAGATTATTACAATTGTTCCTCTTTCTTCCCCCAACAGCTCCCCTCCACCTGGTTCCCATCCAACCTCTGCCCTTACTCCCACCACACTGTCCTCATCCATAGATGTATGATTTTTATCCAGTCTCTCCCTGCACTCCCTACATCCTTTTCCTCCAGAGAATTGTCAGTCCACTTCCTTTCTATGCCCCTGATTCTATTATATTCACCAGTTTATTCTGTTCATCAGATTTTTAATTCACTTGATTTTTAGATTCACTTGTTGATAGATATGTATTTGTTGCTCATAATTTTTATCTTTACCTTTTTCTTCTTCTTCCTCTTCTTAAAGAATACCTTTCAGCATTTCATATAATACTGGTTTGGTGGTGATGAACTCCTTTAGATTTTTTCTTATCTGTGAAGCTCTTTATCTGACCTTCAATTATGAATGATAACTTTGTTGAGTAGAGTAATCTTGGTTGTAGGTTCTTGCTATTCATCACTTTGAATATTTCTTGCCACTCCCTTCTGGCCTGCATAGTTTCTGTTGAGAAGTCAGTTGACAATTGTATGGGTGCTCCCTTGTAGGTAACTAACTGTTTTTCTCTTGTTGCTTTTAATATTATCTCTTTGTCTTTTGCTTTGGGCATTTTAATTATGATGTGTCTTGGTGTGGTCCTCTTTGGATTCCTTTTGTTTGGGGTTCTGTGCGCTTCATGGACTTGTAAATCTATTTCTTTCACCAGGTGGGAAAAGTTTTCAGTCATTATTTCTTCAAATAGGTGTTCAGTATCTTGCTCTCTCTCTTTTTCTGGCACCCCCATAATTTGGATGTTGGTACTCTTGAAATTGTCCCAGAGGCTCCTATCTTCAAATTTTTGGATTCTTTTTGCTTTTCCGGTTGGGTGTTTTTTGCTTCTTTGTATTTCAATTCTTTGTCTTGATTCTTGCAATCCTCCAGTCTGCTGTTGGATCTCTGTATATTATTTTTATTTCAGCCAGTGTATGCTTAATTTCTTGTTGGTCCTTTTTCATATCCTCAAGGGTCTCGCTAAATTTATAGGCCTTTTCTAGAACATTCTTGAAATACCTTATGACCGTGGTTTTGAACTTTATGTCCAGTCGTTTTCTCTCATTTCTTTCATTTATGACTTGTTTCTTTGTCTCCACATTTTGGCTGTTTCTCTGAGTTGATAGAGTGGCTTTGAGTGCTAGGTATCCTATAGGACCCAGTGGCTAAGCCTCCCCAGTTCTACTCCCTAGTGGACACTCTTGGTGCACCCCTTTGTGGGCTGTGTGCACAGTCTTGTTGTAGTTAAGCCTTGATTGTTATTGGTATCACTGGGAGGAATTGACCTCCAAGCCAATTGGTTGTGAGGACCAGCTGTGTCTATGATGGGAGAACTTCTGTCTGGGGACACCCTTATGAGATAAGACTTGCTTCATTGGGGCTTTGGTGCTCACTGAGTCTGCCCCTTGAGTGTGTCCCTTATGGATCTGAGGAGTTGCAATCTGGATGGTCCCACTCTGACCCCTGGGTACATTGCCTCTTGGCTCTCCAAGGAGGTGCTAATTTAGCCTCTGCCTGAGGCCACCCAAAAGGAGCTATGGAGATATCTACAGGTTTCTCTTCTTTGTTTGGGTTTTGCAGGTGCCCAGATGAGGCCCAGCTATGAAGCAATGCAAGCTGCTGTGGGGCTTTGGGCCTTCTTTTGGATGTTCTTGGTCTTACTGACTCAGCTGCAGTTTGTTAGGTAAGTTTAGAATTTGAAGGACTAAACCATTCATATGCAAAAGCATCTGCATTCAGCTTGGATGGGGTGAAGTTCAGGGTGGAACTAACAGCAATGGCTTTCCCGTCAGCCCTGCCCTAAGAGGCCCTCAGGTCTCAGTGTCCCCCGGTAATCTGAGAGAAAACTGCCCTCGAGTTTCGCCTGCTGCCAGACAGTCCAATTTCTCCCCTAATGAGTCTTAGCCCCAGAGTCTCGCCTGGAACTGGAGTTCAGAGCAGTTGGAAACTTTTGTCTCCCTCCAGATTGAGAAAGCCAGCTGCACACTCATTTGCTAGCCCTCTCGGCATGCGCGCCTCCATACCTCTGCCTTCTGCAGCTCCTGTGAGTCTCAGTGTGCTTTTCTCTTTCCTTCTAGTTGTAGAATTTCCACTCAGCCAGCCTTCCTGTGGTTCTAGATGATATCTGTTTTGTCTTTTAGTTGTAGTTTTGAAATTATTGTGTGAGGCAACAGTTTAGGTGTTTACCTATGCCGCCATCTTGGTTTCTCCCTATTTTTGTATATTCTTTAAATTTTTTCATGTAAATAATTATGACATCTATAAGTATAGGGAGGCTTGTTCTTTCCTTTCATTCTCTACAACTTTTCTTTTTCTTGCCTATGACACTAGCTAGGCATTTCAGTACAGTGTGGAATGAGAATGATGAGAACAGACATTCTTGCATTGTTCCAATCTTAGGAGAAAAGCTTTTAATGTTTCAGCAATAAATATGATGTTAACTAGAATTTTCATATATGTTCCCTATCAAGGGAAAGTTCTCTTCTTCTCCTAGTTTGCTAACAGTTTTGGTCATGAATGGGCACTAAATTCTGTCAGGTACTTTTTCTGTATCTTTTGAAATGATCATATGGTTTTACTCATTTGTTTTGTTAATGTAATGAATTATATCAGTTGATTTTTAAGTGTCATATCTTTGCATTTCATCCTTGGAAAAACTACTTAATTATGATGTATTACAATTATATTTAACCTATCACTGGGTTTAGTTTACGAATATTATGTTAGGGATTCTTTGCATCTGTTTCATGAGGAATTTTGGACTATCGCTTTCTTATAATATCTCTGTCAGGTTTTGGCATCAGGATTAGGCTGATTTCCTAAATGAAAGAGTTTGTATAAGGGTGGTATTATTTCTTCCCTGTGTGTTTGATAGTGACCACCAGTAAAACACTCTGGACCTGGAATTTCCTTGTGGAAAATTCAATAACAAATTCAATTTCATTCATAGATATTGGGCTATTCAAGTATCTACCTCAAGTTATATCACTTTTGGTAACTTGTATTTTTCAAGAAATCGGTTCACCTCATCATACAAGTTTCAAACTCACTGGCATAGAGTCTCCAAAATAATTCTCTATTTTATTTTATGTCTGTTGATCTATAATGATATCTTCTCTTTAATTTCTGATACTGATAATTGGTTAGTGACTTTGTCTTTTATCTTGATCAGTTCTGCTAGGGATTTTAAGAGAGTTTTATTAAGGTATAACTGACATATCTTATGTATAAACTGCACAATTTGATGAATACAACATACATATACATCCATGAAACCATCACCATAATCAAGATAATAAATATTTCTATCATCTAAAAGTTTACTCAGTCCTCTGTGTGATTCCTCTCCCTTTCACCTTCACCTGCCGGGGTGTTTCTCAGCATCTAGAAGGGTTTAGGAATCTGGAAAAGAGGCTGCATGTAAATTAATAAATAAGAGTAGACATGAAATATAAATTTGGAAGGCATTTGGGGGAGCCAAAGGAAGCTTAGTTCTAGTGACTGAGTTCTCCAAATCTCCATACACAGGACATTTTATTTACACATCTTGCCCTCTAGCAAAGCAGATATACACATCAAAGGTAAAGTTTGATAAACAATAAAAATATTATCAGGTTGGGGGAACTGCCTTCAGCTGCTCCAGCAGCAGGCAATAATATATGCAGATTTTTAGCTCTGCTGAAAGAGTCCATTCAACCTTTTGAGGACTTACCACATTTATTATAACACTAGAGGCCCGGTGCATGAAATTCATGCATGGGGGTGTGTGTCCCTCAGCCCAACCTGCAACCTCTTCAATCTGGGACCCCTCAAGGGATGTCTGACTGCCTGTTTACCCTTTCACAATCCAGGACTGCTGGGTCCCAACTGCTAGTCTGCCTACCTTCCTGATTGCCCCTAACTGCTTCTGCCTGCCAGCCTAATCACCCCATAACCACTCCCCTGCCAGCCTGATTGATGCCTAACTGCTCCCCTGCCAGCCTGCCCCTAACTGCCCTCCCCTGCAGGCCTGGTCACCCCTAACTGCCCTCCCCTGCAGGACTGTGTCCCCTCAACTACCCTTCCCTGCAGGCCCAGTCACCTCCAACTTCCCTCCTCTGCTGGCCTGGTCACCCCTAACTGCCCTCCCCTGCAGGCTTGATTGCCCCCAACTGCCCTGCCTTGTAGGCCTGGTTCCTCCCAATTGCCCTCCCCTGCTGGCCATCTTGTGGCAGCAATCTTTTGTCCACATGAGGGCAGCCATCTTGTGTGTTGGAGTGATGGTCAATTTGCACATTACTCTTTTATTACATAGGATGCTGGAATTAGCCTCCAGCATCCACCTCCATGCTTTCTGTAAATAAGATTAGTTTATATAGCTAAATATATAGTATATATGGTATTATTAGAGCTGGCTTCTTTCATTCAGCATCATGATTTCAAGATTCATTCATTCATACTAATGCATAGATCACAAGTCTGTGTTTTTTTTTTATGGATATATTGAATTATATTATAAAGTAATACCAAAATGTATTTCTTTGTTACCTAGTGATGAACATTTGAGTTATTGACAGTTTTAATCAATAAAACTAAACATTCTTATGTAAGCCTTTGTATGCCTTCATTTCTCTACCTTCAAATAGAATGATTGGATTGTGTGGTAAGTTTAACTTTAACTTTTTAAGAAATTACCCAAATATTTTCCAAAGGAATTGTACAATTTTATATTCTCATCAGCTCTGTCTGAGAATTCCAGTTGTTCTGTGCCCTCTCCAACATTCTGTGGTCAGTTTAAACATTTCAGACATTCTAATGGCTAAAACAACCTTTAATGATTGTTTTTAAATTATAGTTTTAATTTTATCATATTGTTTTAATTTGCAGTTATTGAAAAATGATGTTAGACATCCTTTCAAGTGTTTATTTGTCATCTATATATCTTCTTCAGTGAAGTGTCTATTCAAATATTTAGGTCATTTTAAAGTTGTTTGTCTTCTTGTTAAAGAGTTATAAGAGGTCTTTATATATTTTGGATAAAAATCCTTTGTCAGTTACGTGTTCTACAAATATTTTCTCCCAGGCTGTGGCTTGCCTTTGTCTTTTCTTAAGTGTCTTTTGGCACATAAAGCTTTTTAATTGTGATGAAGTCCATTTGGCATGATTCTCTTGAGTATATCCAAGGTGTCATGTATGTGAATAGCTGTTCTTTCTTAGAACCACTGAGTAGTATTTTATGGTATGGATGTACCACAGTTATTTAACTGTTTACCCGATGGAGGTCATCTGGGTTGTCTTTTTTTTTTTTTTTTTGTCTATTACAACTAAAGCTGCTGTGAACATTTGTGTATAGGTTTTTGTGAAACATGTTTCCATTTCTCTGAGTAAATGCCCAAGAGTGCATTTGCTGGGTCATGTTGCATGCTTAGTTTCCTAAAAGGCTGCCAAACTGTTTTCCAGATTGCTGTGCCTTTCTGTCAGTGTATGAGAGGTCTAATTGGATTGTATGATAAGAGTCTCTTTCGTTTTGTAAGAAATTGCCAAACTATCTTCCAAAGTGGCTGTACCATTCGGCATTCCCACCAGCAGTGAAGGAGAGTTCCTGTTGTTCCACCTTACCAGCAATTGCCATTATCAATGTTCTGAATTTTGGCCATTCTAACAGTTATGCAGTGGAATCTCATTTTTTTTGTTTTGTTTTGTTTTTTTTTTAATATATTTTTATTGATTTTTTTACAGAGAGGAAGGGAGAGGGATAGAAAGTCAGAAACATTGATGAGATAGAGACATCAATCAGCCACCTCCTGCACACCCCATACTAGAGTTGTGCCCGCAAGCAAGGTACATGCCCCTGACCGGAATCGAACCTGGGACCTTTCAGTCCACAGGCTGACGCTCTATCCATTGAGCAAACTGGTCTCGGCGAATCTCATTGTTTTAATTTACATTTCCCTGATGACCTATGATGTGGAGTGTCTTTTCATAAGCTTATTTGCCATCTATATATCTTTGGTGAGGTGTCTGTTTAGCTCTTAGGACCTAGGACCTAGAATCTAGGAACGAAACAAATCGGATTGTTTTCTTACTGAGTTTTAAGAGTTGCTGAGGGCTTTACTGTGAATAGATATTGAATTTTGTCAAAGGTCTTTTCTATACCTGTTGAGTTGATCATATACTTTCCTTGTATGGTCTGTAGATATTAATTACATTCATTCATTTTCTAACATTAAAATAGCCTGAATTCCCAGGATAAACCCTACTTCATCATGAGGCATTACATATATAAATTATTATACAAATTTGAGAGAATCTTGTTGAAGAATTGTGCATCTATGCTTCTGAGGGTTATTGTTCTGTTGTTTTATCCTTGTAATGCATTTGTGTGGTTTTGGTCTCAGTGATGCTGACTTCATAAAGTAAGTTTGGAAGTACACTCTTCTATTTTCTGGAAGAGTTTGCATGGAATTGATATTATCTGGTTCTTTAATGTTAGCAGCAAAGCCATTTGGGCCTGGTGTTGTCTCTGTGAGAAGTTTTTAAAGTTCAATCAATTTATTTAATAGTTACATGGATATTCAGGTTTTATATTTCATCATGGGTAAGTTCTTATAGTCTGTCTTTTAAGCAGTGTGTCCATTTTATCTTAGTTGTGGAATTTATTGATAAAATATTATTCATAATACTTAATATCTATATAATCTTTAATGATTACATCTAGTTCTATATTAGTAATTTATATCTCCTTCCTTTTCTCCTGATCAATCTGACTATACATTTATAAATTGTATTGATATTCTTTGAAATGAGCTTTTGCTTTTATTGTTTTCTATATTATGTTTCAGTTTTCTCTTGCACTTCGGGTTTAACTTACCTTTTTTTTTTTCAGGTGAAAGTTTAGTTCATTCAACTTTTTTCCTACTTTTCTAATATAAGCACTTAATGCTTAAAAATTCCCTCTACGCATTAGCTGCATGTCACAAATTTTAAGTAATGTTTTTATTTTTATTCACTTCAAATGTTTTCATTATGATTTCTTCTTTAACTCATTTTTATTGTGATTTCTCCTTTAACTGGTAAGTTAAATGGAAGTATGCTTTTTAGCCTTGGCTGGTTTTCTGAGTGGTTAGAGCATCAGCCCCCAGACCAAAGTGTCACG
The DNA here is from genome assembly GCA_011751065.1 of Lasiurus cinereus. NCBI lineage: Eukaryota > Metazoa > Chordata > Mammalia > Chiroptera > Vespertilionidae > Lasiurus > Lasiurus cinereus. The sequence goes on from JAAGEH010000006.1 coordinate 1,456,856, forward strand.
GATTCAATTCCCGGTTAAGGGCACATACATCGGTTGCAAGCTCAAAACCTGACCCCAGTTGGAGTGCAAATGGGAGACAACCAATCAATGAGTTTCTCTCACATCAATGTTTCTCTCTCTCTTGTTTTCTCTCTTTCTCCCATCCTTCTTCCCCTCCACGCTCTCTAAAAAAGTCAATGGAAAAAAAATATCCTCAGGTGAGGATGGGGAAAAAATTATATAAATAAAATTATCTTTTGAACTCATACAACTAAAAAAAGGGAAGCCAAACAAGCCAATTAAAAAATGGGCAAAGCACCTACATAGACACTTCTCCAAAGTGGACATTCAGATGGCCAAAAGACATATGAAAAAATGCTCAAAGTCACTGATCATCAGATTAAAATGACAATGAGGTATCATTTCATACCTGTCAGAATGGCTACCATCAATAAATCAACAAATCACAAGTGCTGGTGAGGATGTGGAGAAAAGGGAAGCCTAGGACACATGGTGGTGGGAATGTGGACTGGTGCAGCCACTGTGGAAAACAGTATGGAGTTTCCTCAAAAAGTTAAATATGGATCTGCCATTCGACCTTGTCATCCCACTTCTGGGAATATAGCCTAAGAAACCCAAAACACTAATCAGAAAGAATGTAGGCACCCATATGTTCATAGCAGCACAATTTATAATAGCTAAAATCTGGAAACAGCTCAAGTGCCCATTAGTAGATGAGCGGATAAAAAAGCTGTGGTACATTTAGAGGATGTAATATTATGTAATAGTAAAAAAGAAAGATCTCTTACCTTTTGAGACAGCATGAAGGGACCTGGAGAGTATCATGCTAAATGAAATAAGCCAGTCAGAGAAAGACAAATATCACATGATTTCACTCACATGTGGAATCTAAATAACTAAATAAACTGATGACCATAATGGATCCAGAGACATGAAAACATGGAACAGAGTGCAGAATCTCAGAGGGAAGGTGGAGGTGGAGGGTGGGGGTGAGGGGATGGGAAGTAATCAACCAAGGAATTTGTATGCATATATGTGTAACCCATGAACACAGACAATGGGGTGGTGAGGGCCTGGAGCAGGGTGGGGGCAAGCTGGAAGGGGTTAATGGAGGGTTGGGGGGGAAAGGAACACGCGTAATACTTTCAGCAATAAAGAATCATTTAAAAAATAAAGTAATCAATAAAAACATATTTAAAAAAAGCATTTCAGATTAATAACCTAATTGTATATATTAACAAACTGGATAAAGAAGATAAAACTAATCCCAAAACTAATAAGAAAAAGGAAATAATAAAGACTTAAGCAAAGATAAATACAATGGAAAATAGAAAAACAATACAAAGTCAATGAGACCAAAAACAACAAAAAGATCAACAAATTGTTAAACTATATTGGCAAAAAAAGGGGAGAAGACCCCAAAAACTAAAATCAGAATTAATAAGAGGGCATTACAAATGATGCCACAGAAAACAAAGGATTATAAGAGTATACTAAGAATAACTGTATACCAACAAAATGAATAACCCAGATGAAATAGACAAATTCTTAGTAACACAAAACCTACCAAGACTGAATCACGAAGAAACAGAAAATCTGAACAGACCCATAATTAGTAAGAAGACTGGATCAGAAATCAAACCATCCCAACAAGCCTGGCCACTGTGCTCAATGGCTCAGTGCGACACATGCACCAAGAGGTTGCCCATTCAATTCCAGTTGAGGTACAAGTCCAGATTGAGGGCTCATTCCCCAGGATAGGCAGCCAGTTTCTCTTCTATTGATATTTAATTCTTCCCCCTAGCTCCCCATCAATATTTCTCTCTCTCTCTCCCTCTTCCTTCCTCTTTCTCTAAAATCAATTTTAAAATTAAGCAAACAAAAATAATAAATGTCCCAAAAAAGAAAAGCCTAGGATCAGATGAGTGTCACTGGTGATTCTACCAACATTAACAGAATGAACATAAAAGATCTTTAAATGTTTAAAAAAAAAAAGGCACCTTTCCAAACTCAAATAAACCACAACCTAGCATTAACCTGATACTATAAAGTCAGACAAAGACACTACAAGAAAAGAAAAACCTATCCCAACAAGAGGATATAACCCTGGTAAACATATATGCACCCAATATAGAAGCACCTAAATCTATAAAAAATCTTCTAGAAGAATTTAACAGAGAGCTCAACAACAATACAGACATAACAGGGGACTTGAACACCCTGCTGATTTCAGTGAATAGATCTTCCAGACAAAAACTTAGCAAGGAAACAGTGACTCTACAGGATATACTGGATCAGGTGGATTTAACTGACATTTATAGAACATTTTACCTCAAAGTTGCAAAACATACATTCTTCTCCAGTGCACATGAGTCATTCACAAAGAGAGACCCCATGCAAGTCTCTACAAGTTCAAGAAAATTGAAATCACATGAAGCATTTTCTCAGATCACAGTGGAATGAAATTAGAAATCAACTACAGTAAAAACATCCAAACACATTCAAACATATGGAGACTAAATAGCATGTTATTAAACAATAAATGGGTTACCAATAAGATCACTTAGAAACAAATGAAAATGAACACACAACAACCCCAAATCTCTGGGATACCGCAAACACAGTTCTGAGAGAGTTCATACTACTACAAGCATACCTTGAAAAAATAAGAAAAATGAACAATAAACTGTTTACACTAAACCTTAAAGAATTAGAAAGAGGACAACAAGAAAAGTCCACAATAAATAGAAGGAAGGAAATAAAGATTAGAGCACAAATAAATAACATAGAGACAAAACACACACACACACACACAAAATAAAATAAAATAAAATAAAAATAAATGACACCAAGAGCTGCTCCTTTGAAAGGATAAACAAAACTGATGAACCATTAGTCAGTTTCATCAAGAAACAAAGAGAAAAGACCCAAATAAATAAAATCAGAAATAAAAGCAGAGGAATAACCACTGACACCACAGAAATACAAAGGATTGTAAGGACATCCTATGAACAACTATATGCCAACAAACTGGACAATGTGGATGAAATGGACAAATTCCTACAAAAATATAATCTCCCAAAACTGAATCAGGAAGAATCAGAAAACCTGAATAGGCCAATAACAACTGATAAAAGAGAAGCAGTAATCAAAAAACTACCAGCAAACAAAAGCTCAGGTCTGGACAGACTCACAGGGGAGTTTTACCAAACTTTCAAAGAAGAACTAACACCTATACTCCTCAAACTATTCCAAAACATCCAAGAAGAAGGCACTCCTCCAAGCTCTTTTTCTGAGGCCAGCATTATCCTAATTTCAAAACCACATAAAGACACTACAAAGAAAGAGAATTACAGGCCAACATTCCTGATGAACATAGTTGCTAAAATCCTCAACAAAATAATAGCAAATTACATCCAGCAATATATTATAAAAAATCACACACCATGACCAAGTGGGATTTATTCCGGGAATGCAAGGCTGGTATAATATTAGAATATCAATAAACAAGATACATCTCATAAACAAATTGGAAACAAAAATCACAGTCATATCAATAGATGCAGAAAAGCATTCAACGAAATCCAATACCCATTTTTAAAAAAACTCCCAGCAAAGTGGGAATAGAGGGAGCATATCTCAACATGATGAAGGCCACATCTGACAAATCTAGAGTGAACATTGAACTCAATGGCCAAAAACTAAAACCATTTCCCCTAAGCAGGAACAAGACAGGGATGTCCACTTTCACCACTCTTATTCAACATAGCACTGGAAGTCCAAGCCACAGTGATCAGACAAGAAGAAAAAAATGGCACCAAATCGGAAAGGAGGAAGCAAAACTCTCATTACTCCCACATGACATGATATTGTGCATAGTTAACCCTGAAGACTCTACCAAAAACCTACTAGATTTAATTCACGAATTTGACAATGGAACAGGATATAAAATCAATACCCAAAAATCAGTGGCTTTTTTATTCACCAATAATGCATTCTCAGAGAAACTAAACAAGCAATCCCATTTACTATTGCAACAACAAAACAAATTAAGATAATTAGGAATAAATTTAACCAAGGAGGCAAAAGACCTGTATTCAGAAAACTACAGGATGCTGAAAAAAGTGATAGAGGAAGATATAAACCAGTGGAAGAATATACCGTGTTCATAGATTGATAGAATCAACATCATCAAAATGTCCATACTACCCACAGCAACCTACAGATTCAATAAAATCCCTATTAAAATACCAACGGCATATTTCACAGATCTAGAAAAAATATTCCAAAAATTTATATCAAACCCAAAAGACCCCAAATATCTGTAACAATCTTGAGAAAAAAGTGCAAAAAACAATACCAGATTTCAAGTTATACTACAAAGCTATCATAATCAGAATAGCCTGAATAGGCATAAACAGAGTGGCCAGATTATTATGATCTCTGAATGCATAATAATCTGGTCACTCAGAGTGTGTGTGTGTGTGTGTGTGTGTGTGTGTGTGTGTGAGAGAGAGAGAGAGAGAGAGAGAGAGAGAATATTAGAGGCCTGGTGTATGAATTCGTGCATGGGTGGGGTCAGGCCAGCCTGATCAGGGGGAGGGGACATGGGTAGTTGGCTGGCCTGCCTGCTGGTCAAACTCCTGGTTTAGGGGACAACTTGCATATTAGCCTTTTATTATATAGGATATACACTGAGTGGCCAGATTATTATGTGTTCAGAGATCATAATAATCTGGCCACTCAGTGTAAATCAATAGAGACCCCACAAATCGACCCAAGCCATTATGCACAATTAATATTGGACAAAGGAGGTAAGAGCATACAATAGAGCCAAGACAGCCTCTTCAATAAATGGTGCTGGGAAAATTGGACAGATACATGCAAAAAACTGTAACTAACCACTGACTTACACCATACACAAGAATAAACTAAAAATGGATAAAACACTGAAATGTAATCAGTTAACCTTAAAAGTCCTAGAAGAAAACATAGGCAGCAAAATCTCAGACATCTATTGTAGCAACATGTTTACTGATACATTTCCTAGATCAGTGATCGGCAAACTCATTAGTCAACAGAGCCAAATATCAACAGTACAACGATTGAAATTTCTTTTGAGAGCCAAAATTTTTTAAACTTAAATTTCTTCTAAAGCCACTTCTTCAAAATAGACTCGCCCAGGCTGTGGTATTTTGTGGAAAAGCCACACTCAAGGGACCAAAGAGTCGCATGTGGCTCGCGAGCCGCAGTTTGCTGAACACATTCCTAGGTCAAAGAGAACTAAGGAGAAAATAAACAAATGGGGCTACATCAAAATAAAAAGCTTCTGCACAGCAAAAGAAACCATCAACAAGATGAAAAGGGAGTCCACTATACGGGAGAACATATTTGGCAATGATACATCTGATAAAGGGTTAATATCTAAAACACACCAGTAATGCTTGTAATTGTTGGTCTTCAAACTTCTTCAGTTGATCTGGATGTTCTTTGTCTTTCACATCAAAATAATCACCTTTAAAGTATTTAAACCAGTATTCACAAGTATCTTGAGATGGAGAATGTTCACCATAAGCTTCCTGAAGTATTTCTTCAAAATAAAATAATGAATTATAACTTTCCTGCAAATGCTCTTTTTTTATTTGCATGAAATTTGACATTTTTAAGTGTAAAAATATCTATGATGTTAACACCTTCAGCAAATTTGACATATGAAGTTTGGAAGCTTGTTGTCAATACAACAAAATAGCATACATATCAAATTGCACATGTATCAACATATGTGTAACGCCATCTAGTGAAAAAAATCCGCATTAATCGGTACCCTTAGTATAGGTGTGTGTCAAACTCAGAAACAACTTGTAGAAAGATTAAACGTTGCTCAGCAAACAATTTCTGATCATTTACAAGAAATGAGAAAGATTTTAAAAGAAGAAAAATGGTTGCCACTTCAACTCAACTAAAGACAAAGGGAAAACCGAAAAGTCATCAGTAAAATGTTGCTTCAATGGCACGAAAGAAAGTCTTTTTGGCATCGAATTGTGACTGGTGATGAAAAATGGATTTATTTTGAGAATCCCAAATGCACAAAATCATGGGTTGATAAACCATCAACATCGACTGCAAGGCCAAATCACTTCGTAAAAGAAGAGAATGCTCTGTGTTTGGTGGGATCAGGAAGGTGTGGTGTATTATGAGCTTCTAAAACCAGGTGAAACTATTAATACTGATTGCTACCGACAACAAATAATCAATTTGAACCATACTTTGATCATGAAACAACCAGAATGTATCAGAAGACACAGCAAGGTAATTTTGCTTCATGATGACGCATCATCACACGCTTCAAAACCAGTTAAAAGATTTTCCTGGGAAGTAATGACTATATTCACTAGACCTTGCTCCTTCAGATTACCACTTGTTCTGATTGATGGCACATGCACTTTCTTAGAAGCCCTTCAAAATATACAAAGAAGTGGAAAATTGGGTCTCTGAATGGTTTGCCTCAAAACAAGAAAAGTTCTACTGGGACAGTGTGTAGCTAGTGATGGACATTACTTTGAATAAAGCACTTTTGATGTTTCTCTTAAAATTATCATGTTTTTTTTTAATTACAAAATCTGCATCATTAACCAGTACGCCTGGTATGCACCCCTATGTTCATAGAAGAATAATTTACAATAGCTAAGATCTGGAAACAACTCAAGTGCCTCATCAGTAGACGAGTGGATAAAAAGCTGTGGTACACTTAGCATGGAATGTAGCAATAAAAAAGAAGAATCTCTTACTCTTTGGGACAGCATGGAGAGACCTGAAAAGTATCATGCTGAGTGAAAGAAGTCACTCAGAGAAAGACAAGTTATCACATGATATCACTCCAGTGTGGAATCTAAATAACAAAATAAACTTATGAAGGGAGTGGATCTAGAGCCGTGAAAACATGGAACAGAGTGTGGCATCTTAGTGGGAAAGTGGGGAGGGGGGAGGGAAGGAGGCAATCAACCAAGGACCTTGTTTGCATATATATGGCCCATAGACATGGACAATGGGGGATGAGGGTCTGGGGTAGGGGCAGGGTCGGGCTGGAGGAGGCCAATGGGGGAAGAAGGGAACTTATATAATACTTTCAACAATAAGGAATTATAAAGTAAAAAAGAAAGAAAGAAAGAAAGAAAGAAAACCACGGACCAATATCCTTTATGAACATAGCTGCAAAAATCTTCTACAAAATACCAGCAAATAGAATTTAACAGAATATTAAAAGAATGCTGCACAATAACTAATTGGGATTTATTTCTGAAATATAAGGGTGAGTTAACATACAAAAATCAATAAATGCAATATACCACATTAATAGAATGAATAGCTCATGTAGATTTAATATAATTACACATATGATTGGATTCATGTCTGCCATTTTGCTATCTGTTCTCTAAATGCCACATGCTTTTGTGCCTCTTTTCTTGTCTTTTGTTATATTTAATAAATATTTTTATATCCCATTAAAAAGTAACTAAAAGTATCCTTTGTTTCAAATATTTGTGATTTTCTAGATATTTTGATGCTAATTTCTAATGTATTTCTGTTGTGTTCAGAGAATAGTACTTGTATAATTTCAGTGCTTTTAAATTTATTAAGAATTGTTATAGGGCCGACAATACACTCTATCTTGATAAATGTTTCATCTGCCTGAGATGAATATGTATTCTACTACCGTTGACAGTGTTGTTCATGTCTTCTGTATCTTTACTGACTTCCTGTCTGCCTGTTTTATCAACTATTAAGAGAAGGATGTCAAAAACTGCAATTAATTCTGGATTTGTCTATTCCTCCTTTGAAACCTGTCAGTTTTTGCTTCATGTATTTTGAAGCTCTATTACTTGGTGCATAAATATTTAAGATGATTAGGTCTTCTTGATGAATCATCCCTTTAATCATTACGAAATGGTCCTCTTTATCCTTGTAATACCCCTTGCTCTTAAACTCACCTTGTCTCGTTTAATATAGTAGCTCCAATTTTTAGTTAGTGTTAGTATTGTATCTTTTTCCATCATTTTACTTAGAATCTTAGAGTGAGTTTCTGATTAGACAGTATAGAAATGGGTATTATTTTTATTTCCAATTTCTTCCTTTTAACTGGAACATCTAGAGTACTTGCATTTTGTGCGATAATTGATATGGTTGAATTTAAATGATGTTGTTGCATGTTTTATAAGTCCATTTGTTTTTCACTTCCTGTGTGTGTGTGTGTCTGCCATTTAAAGAACACCAATCTTCTTCAAACACTCCCCCCTCACCCCTCTCACCTTTGCCCCGTCCCCTGCAAAAAAAATGAAAGTGTGTGTGTGTATGTAGAGTTTCAGGGCCACAGCATAGGGAATGGGGATGCAAACATAGTCCAGTGATCTCCATGAGTTGAGCAGAGTTTGGGGTTCTGGGAGCCCAAGGTGGTAAGAATTTGCAAGTCAGAGTAGAGAGAAGAGAAAGCTGAACACAGGGAAAACATTAACATCTGCAGAGGTTCCCCTTGAGTCTATACTGAGTGTTGATCATGAAGTGTATATGAGAAAACAGTCAAGGTGATAGGAAAAAAAACCACTGGAAAGCAACAGAAAGCATAATTTCTGGACCTCAAAGCAGGCCAGAATAATTTATATTCCCATGATTCCTGGTGGAAAGGCCTCATATAATGCATGGGGCACAGAGCATGACTTCAGGGATCTCGGTCTTGTCTGCGGCTTGTTCTTTATTTCACTGGTTTCTGCTTTTATCTTTGTTTCCTTTATCTCTTACTTGGGCTTAACTTGCTCTTCTTCCTCTAGCTTCTTAAATGATAATTTATATTATTGATTTTTCAACCTTTCTCTCTTTTCCAATACAAATTAAAATCTATGAATATTTCTCGAAGCACTGCTTCAACGGCATCTGACAAATTTTATGTCAAATTTTCATTCAGTTGGAAGTATTTTTTTTAAATTTTCTTTGAGATTTCATCTTTGATATATGTCTCATTTGAACATGTGTTGTTTAATTTCCAGATATGTAGGAGCTCTTCTATATTTCTTTTTTATTGATTTCTAATTGAACTCTGTTGTGTTCATACAATGGGAAAAAAGCTCTCTAAATCTTTTGAAATTTACAGAGATGATTCATGGCCTAGCATATGTTCTATCTTTTTTGTTGTTATTAAACCTCACTCAAGGATATTTCCCCATTGATTTTAGATAGAATGGAAGGGAGGAAGGATAGGAGGAAGGGAGGGAAAAAGAAAGAGGGAGGGAAACATGGATTAAGAGAGACACACTGATTGCCTCCAACACTTGCACGGACTGAAGCTGGGTATTGAACCTGCACCACAGGTAGGTGCCCTTGACTGGGAAACAAACCCATGACCCCATAGTTCATAGGCCAATGCTCTAACTACTGAGTTACACTGGCCAGGACCATATGTTCTATCTTGATGTATATTCCATATTTATGTGAAAGAATGTTTATTCTGTAGTTTCTGGGTATGGTATTCTATAAATGTCAAAAAGAAAAGGTGGTTAAATATTGAAATCTTTTATATGTTTATTTTTTGTCTAGTTTTACCATCAATTTCAGAGAGGAAGTGTTAAAACCCATCTATGGATCTTTCCATATTTTTAGTTGTTAAAAGTTTTGACTTCATGCATTTGAAATTTTGTGTATTACATCATAGACATTTATGGCTATATTTTTCTGATGAGTTGTGTAATGTTCTCATCATTATTATGAAGTATTTCATCATTATGACATGTTCCTTATAATCTGATAATACTGATTTTCATTTTGTTTAAAATTTTTTATTTTTAATACTTATTTTCTTGTAGTCCACATTGTTATATTAATGTAACCATATCAACCTAATTGTGCTTGCTGTTTGCGTATTATATATTTTTTACCCTTTTACTTTTAACCTATCTTTATGTCTTGACTGTTGTAAATTACATATAGTTGGATCCTGTGTTCTTAAATCTAATTGAATATTTGCCTATTAAATGGAGTGTATAATCCATTTGTATAAGACAGTGATTTATAAGGTCATGTTTAAGCCTACCATTTCCTATTTGTTTTTGTGGGTTTTTTGTTAATCGTCACCAGAGGATATTTTTTCCATTGGTTTTTCTAGAGAGAGGGGAAGTGAGGGGGAGAGACTAAGAGAGAAACATTGATCAGCTGCCTCCTGCATGAGTCCCAACCAAGGGCCAGAGATGGAGTCTGCAATGGAGATTCATGCTCTTAACTGGGAATCGAATCTCCAACCCTTCAGGCTGAGGGCAATGTTCTTATCACTGTGCCAAACCAGTGAGGGCCCTATTTGTTATTAATCAATTAATTAATTAATTAATTTTGCTTCTTTGTATTTTGCCCTCTCTTCAGTTAACAGGAACATTTTAGTATTTTTAAAATCCCATTTTAATTCCTTGTTATCTTTTAAAATATGCAATTTTACACTTTGTTTTTAATGTCTGTTCCAGGGATTATAAACAGAATTTACCATATAATCATTTTTAAATGTACAGTTCAGTGGTATTAAATATGTACATATATAATGTGCTACCATCACCACCATCTGTCTCTAGAATTCTTTTCATCTTGTAAAACTGAAACTATGTCCCCATTAAACACTATCTCCCTGTTCTCTCTCAGCCTTCAGTACCTGGTAACCACCATTTTCCTTTCTGTCTCTATGAATTTGACTACTCTTAGTGCCTCATGTATAAGTGAAATCAGACAGTGTTTGTCTTCTTGTGACTAGCTTTTTAATTTAGCATGATGTCCTCAAGGTTTACCCATGTTGCAGCATGTCAGAATTCCCTTCCTATTTAAGGCTCAATAACATTCCACTGTGTGAATAGACCATATTTTGCTTATCTATTATCCATTGATGGACACTTGGATTACTTCCACATTTTGTGAATAATGAACACGGGTATACAAATACCCCTTTGAGACCCCGTTTTCAATTCTTTTGGATAGATAGCTACAAGTGGAATTGCTGGATCATATGATAATTCTATTTTTGTTTTTGAGTCCACCATACTGTTTTCCACAGAGGCTATACTGTTTTACATTCCCACCAACAGTGCACACGAGTTTCAATTTCTCCACATTCACATTAACCATTTTACTTCCTGGGTTGCTTTTTGTTGTTGTTGTTTTATACTGGCCATCCTAAGGGGTGTTAGGTAATATCTTACAGTTTTGAGTTGCATTTCTCAAATAATTAGTGATGTTGATCATCTTTTCATGGTTGTTGGCTATTTTTTCTTTGCCTATTTTTTAATCAGGTTGTTTCACTGTTGAAGCTATTAATTACCCTATATATTTAACATATATTAATATTCTGGATATTAATGATCTGATGTATGATTTGAAAATATATTTTCCCATTTCATGGGTTTCCCTTTTACTCTAAGGAAAGTGCCTTTTGCTGGACAAATTTTAAAGTTTTGATGAAATATGTCTTTTTATTTTGTTGCATGTGTCTTTGGTGTAATGTTACATTTGTCTAAGAAATAATGACAAATCCAATGTCATAAAGCTTTTGGCCTATGTTTCTTTCTGAGAATTTTATAGTTTTAGGTTTAACATTTAAACTTTTGACACATTAAGTTAATTTTTATATCTAGTGTTAGGTAAGGTTCCAACATCATTATTTTGCATGTACATATTCAGTTTTCCCAGCTTCATTTGTTGAAAAGACTGTCTTTTCCACACTGAAGTCTTGACATGCTTGTCAAAAATCATTTGACCATACATGCAAGAGTTTATTTATGGGTCGGTCCTCTATTCTATTCCATTCTTTATGCCAGTACTACACTATTTTGATTACTAGAGTTTTATGGTAAGTTCTGAAATCAGAAGTAAGGGTCCTGGCTAGTTTCTCAGTGGTTAGATCATCGGCTTGCAGACTGAAGGGTCTCAGGTTCCATTCCTGGTCAAGGGAACACACCTTGGTTGCAGGTTTTCCAGCCCTAGTAGAGGCTTTAGGGGGAGGCAACCAATTCATGTCTTTCCCACATGGCTATTTCTCTCTCTCTCTCCCACTCCTCCCTCCTTTCCATTCTCTATAGAAATCAATGAAAAAATACCCTTGGGTGAGGATTAAAAAAAAGAAGTATAAGTCTTCTGGCTATGCTTTCCTTTTTCAAGATTGTTTTGGCTGTTTTGGAGTCACTTGAGATCCATATGAATTTTAGAATGGGTTTTCTTATTTCTGCAAAAATTATGTCAAGGGGTTTTGATAGAAATTCCTTTGACTATGTAGATCAATTTGGGTAGCACTGACATCTTAGCAATATTGTCCTCCAATCTATGACATAGGATGTGTTTATGTAATCTTTAATTTTTTTCAGCAATGCTTTTTAGTTTTGATTGTATAGTCTTTTATATCTTTAATTAATTCCTAAAAATTTTATTCTTTTTGATGATAATGTAAAATGAAGGTGCTTTCTAAAATTTCTTTTTTGGATTGTGTACTGTTAGTGTATGCCCCTGATTTTTGTGTGCTGACTTTGTATACTGCTGCTTTGCTAAATTCATTTATTCTAAAAATTGTTTTGTGGCATCTTAAGGGTTTCCTACATATTAGATCATATGTGAAGAGAGGTAATTTTACTTCTTTCTTTCCAATTCAAATGCCTTCCCTCCCCCCCCCCTCTTTTTTTTGATTAACTACTCTGGCTAGAACTATGTGGAATAGAAATGGCAAAATTGACCTCCTTGCCTTGTTCCTTACGTTACAGGAAAATCTTATAGTCTTTTTACCACGGAATATAATTTTATTTATCCATTCATCTGTTGATAGACACTAGAGTAGCTTTTACTTTTAAGTATTGTGAATAATGCTACTATGAACAGAGATGTCTGCTTTAAATTTACATATCAAATATTCATTGCTAATATACAGAAATGTAATATTGGCTTTGAATCCTGTTACCTTCCTAAAAATAATTTCATATTCTAGGGGCTTTTTGTAGATTTCAGAAGATCTTAGAATTTTCTATGTAGACAACCATGTCATCTGTGAATAAATATAATTTTATCTCCTCCTTGCCAATGCTATTTCTTACTAATCTTAGGGAAAAGCTTTCAGCCTTCACCATTAAGTGTGATGTTAGCTATAGTTTTTTTTAGTAGATGCTCTTTACCAGATTAAGCATCCTCTGTTCGCAGTTTGCTGAGAATTTTTATCATATGTACATGTTGAATTTGTCAAATACTTTTCCCTCACCTATTGAAATATGATCCATCTTCTTTAGCCTTAGTCTGTCAATATGATGAATTACGCTGATTTACTTTGTAATGTTCAACCCCATTTGATAAAGATGTCTTACCTTTTAATATAGTGTTAGATTCGATTTACTAATACTTAATTAAGGATTTGTATGTATATATTGGTGAGGTATATTGGTTGTTAGTTTTCTTTTCTTCCAATGGCTTTTGTTTTAATATCTGGATAATGTTGGCCTCATAAAATGAGTTGTAAAGTGGTCTCATCTTTTCTATTTCTAGAAGAGCTTGGGTAGAATTGATATTACTTCATTAAATGTTTGGTAGAATTTGCCTTTGAAATAATCTGGGCCTGGAGTTTTCTTTGTTGAAAGATTTTATTTTCTTAAGAGTTCAATTTCTATAGTATTATCATTGTCTTCTTGGGTTTTGGTGTTTTGTGTCTTCTAAATAATCAGTAGACTTTACCTAAATTGTTGAATTTATGGCATAGAGACATTGTCTTATTTTCCTTTTAATATCTATAATATCTGTAATGATATCCCACCTTTAATTTCTGACATTTATAACCTATGTCTTCTCTGTTTTGGTCAGTGTGCCTAAAGAGCTGTCGCATATATTGATTTTTTTCAAATAACTAATTTTTGGTTTCATTTATTTTCTATTTCTGTTTTCAATTATACTAATTTCTGTTCTTATCTTTATTGTTTCTTCTGCTTTCTTTGAATTTAATTTGCTCTTTTTCTAGTTTCTAAAGTGGAATCTTAGATTATTTACTTGACATTTTCTCTTTGGTTCCACATGTTAAGAGGTATGTTAATTTCCAAATATCTGTGGAGTTTTCAGGTATCTTTGCTATTGATTTCTATTTTAAGTCCATTATGGTTACAGAATATCCACTGTATAATTTTAATTCCTTTAAGGTTTTAATTTTTAATGTCACAGAATATGATTTATTTTGGTGAATGTTCCACTTGCACTTGAAAAGAATAAGTATTTTGTTACTGTAGGCTAGAGTGGTCTATAAATGCCAACTAGGTCAAGTTGATAGTATTGTTCAGGTCTTCCAAATTCGCGCTGATTTTCATTCTACTTATTATTCTGTTGATAATTGAGAAAGAAGTGATGATGTCCCCAAATATAATTGTGGGTTTGTCTATTTCTTTTAGTTCAGGCAGTTTTTGTCTTGTGCTATTTGGTATTCAGTCATTGGGGGCATCCCTATTTAGGATTGTTCTGTCTTCTTGGTGAATTGATCCTTATACTATTATGTAACATCCCTATTTAATACCTGGTCATTTTCTTAGTTCTGAAGTATTCTTTGTCTGCTATTAATATAGCCACTTCTGCTTTATTTTGATTAGTTAGCTTGATATGTATTTTTCCATTCCTTTAATTTTAATCCATCAATATGAGGAGCCAGCAAACTTTTTCTATAAAGGGCCAGTAAGAAAATATTTTAGTCTTTGTGGCCACATATGATCTGTCTCCCCTTCCTTCTTCTTTTCTTTATAACCCTTACACAATATATTTTTAAATTTCTTTAAAACAGGAGATGGGCCTTAACTGGTTTGGCTTAGTGGATAGAGCATTGGCTTACAAACTGAAAGGTCCCAGGTTCAATTCTGGTCAAGGGCATGTACCTTGGTTGCAGGCACAACCCCAGTAGGGAGTGTGCAGGAGGCAGCTGCTAGATGTTTTTCTTTCATTGATGTTTCTAACTCTATCCCTCTTCCTTCCTCTCTGTAAAAATCAATAAAAATACATAAAACCAACCAAACAACAAAACAAAACAGATGTATGTACTGGATTTAACCTGTTGGCCAGTTCACTAGTCCCTATAGATTTTTATGTAGGATATATTTCTTATAGACAGCATATAACTGGGTTCTCTTTTTTTCCTCAATCCAATATAGAAATATGTTTTTAATTGCTGTGTTTAGACTATTCAGATTTAATGTAATTATTGCTAGGTTTACCATTTG
This sequence comes from Lasiurus cinereus, assembly GCA_011751065.1. Classification (NCBI taxonomy): domain Eukaryota; kingdom Metazoa; phylum Chordata; class Mammalia; order Chiroptera; family Vespertilionidae; genus Lasiurus; species Lasiurus cinereus. Next base: position 1,472,098 of record JAAGEH010000006.1, read on the forward strand.
ATTATTTTTCTATCACTCTCATTTTTTCTCTTTTCACTTTTCTGATTTCTTTGAATTATTTGAACTCTTTTTATTAAATTTTTATTAATTTTTATACATATCTCCCCATTCCCCCCCTCCCTCCCAGGCATACCCCAACCCCCCAGTGTCCATGTTCATTGGTTATGCTTATATGCATGCATACAAGTCCTTTGATTGATCTCTTATCTACCTCACCTAACTTTAATCTTCCTGCTGTAATTTCACAGTCTGTTTGAAGCTTTACTGTCTCTGTATCTATCCTTTTGTTCATCAGTTTATAATGTTCTTTATTATCCACAAATGAGTGAGATCATGTGATGCTTCTCCTTCATTGACTGGCTTATTTCACTAAGCATAAGGCTCTCCAGTTCCAACCAGGTTGCTGCAAATGGTAAAAATTCCTTCTTTTTAATGGCAGCATAGAATTCCATTGTGTAGATGTACCACCGTTTTCTGATCCACTCATCTGCTGATGGGCACCTAGGCTGTATCCAAATTGTAACTATTGTAAATTGTGCTGCTATGAACATAGGGGTGCCTAAATCCTTTCTGATTGGTGTTTGTAATTTCTTAGGATAAATTCCTAAGAGTGGGATTACAGGGTCAAATGGGAGATCCATTTTTAGTTTTTTGAGGAAACTCCATACTGCTCTCCACAGTGGCTGCACCAGTCTGCATTCCCACCAACAGTGCACAAGGGTTCCTTTTTATCTGCATCCTCAACAACACTTGTCATTTGTTGATTTGTTGATGATTGCCATTCTGACAGGTGTAAGATGGTATCGCATTGTCGTTTTGATTTGCATCGCTCGGATGATTAATGACTTTGAACATGTTTTCATGTGTCTCTTGGCCTTCCTTCTGTCGTCTTTTGAAAAGGTTCTATTTAGGTCCGTTGCCCATTTTTTTATTGGATCATTCATCTTCCTTTTATTAAGTTGTATAAGTTGGCTGTAGATTTTGGAGATTAAACCTTTATCAGTGATAACATTTGCAAATATATTCTCCCATACAGTGATCTTTCTTATTGTTTTGTTGATGGTTTCTTTTGCTGTGCAAAAGCTTTTTATTTTGATGTAGTCCCATTTCTTTATTTTTTCTTTAGCTTCCACTGCCTTTGGAGCAGTATCAGTGAGGAAGTTCTTTCGGCATATGTCTGAGATTGTGCTACCTGTGGATTCCTCTAGTATTTTTATGGTTTCCCTTCTAATGTTTAAGTCCTGTATCCATTTTGAGTTTATTTTTGTATTTGGTGTAAGTTGATGGTCCAGTTTCAATTTTTCTGCATGTATCTGTCCAATTTTCCCAACACCATTTATTGAAGAGGCTATCTTGGCTCCATTGAATATTCCTGCCTACTTTGTCAAATATTAGTTGAGCATTTTTTTATTGAAAATGCTCTGTTCTTGTGCCAGTACCAGGCTGTTTTGAGAACAGTTGCTTTGTAGTATAGCTTGAAATCTGGTATTGAGATCCCACCTACTTTATTCTTCTTTCTCAGAATTGCTGTAGCTATTCGTGGTCTTTTTTTGTTCCAGATGAATCTATGAAGAATTCTTTCTAGGTCTGTGAAATATGTCGTTAGTATTTTAATGGGTAGTGAGTTGAATCTGTAGATTGCTTTGGGTAGTATGGACATTTTAATGATGTTGATTCTCCCAATCCATGAGCATGGTATGGTCTTCCATCTGTTAACATCTTCCTCTATCTCTTTTTTCAGTGTCCTGTAGTTTTCTGCATATAGGTCTTTTACCTCTTTAATTAGGTTTATTCCTAGGTATCTTAATTCTTTTGGTGCGATGGTAAGTGGGATTGCTTTTTTAGTTTCTCTTTCTGTAATTTCACTATTAGTGTATAGAAATGCCACAGACTTCTTAGCATTAATTTTGTATCCTGCTACATTGCCGAATTCATTAATTAAGTCAATTAGTTTTGGAATGGAGTCCTTTGGGTTTTTTATGTACAATATCATGTCATCTGCAAATAAGGACAGCTTTACTTCTTCTTTTCCAATTTGGATGCCTTTTATTTCTTCTTGTTGTCTAATTGCAATGGTTAATAGTTACAGTACTATGTCGAACAGGAGAGGTGAGAGTGGGTATCCCTGTCTTGTTCCTGTTCTTAGGGGAAATGGTTTTAGTTTTTGCCCGTTGAGCATGATGTTAGCTGTGGGTTTATCATATATGGCTTTTATGATGTTGAGGTATTATCCTTCTATTCCCACTTTGCTGAGAGTTTTTATCAAGAAAGGGTGTTGGATTTTGTCAAATGCTTTTTCTGTATCCATTGATATGACTATGTGATTTTTATCTCTCAATTTGTTTATGTGATGTATCACATTTATTGATTTGTGGATATTGTACCATCCCTGCATTCCTGGGATGAATCCTGCTTGGTCATGGTGTATGATCTTTCTGATGTACTGCTGGATCTGATTTGCTAGCATTTTGTTGAGGATCTTGGCATCTATGTTCATGAGAGATATTGGCCTATAATTCTCTTTCACTGTGTTGTCTTTATCTGGTTTTGGTATTAGGGTGATGCTGGCTTCATAGAAGGTGTTTGGAAGTGTTCCTTCTTCTTGAATGTTTTTGAATAGTCTAAGGAGAATAGGTTTTAATCCTTCCTTGAATGTTTGGGAAAACTCTCCTGTGTAGCCATCTGGTCCCGGGCTTTTATTTGCTGGAAGCTTTTTGATTACTGCTTCAATTTCTTCCATAGTTATTGGACTATTGAGATGTTTGGTTTCCTCCTCATTGAGTTTTGGAAGGTTATATTTTTCTAGGAAAATGTCCATTTCTTGCAGGTTGTCCAATTTGTTGGAATAGAGTTGTTCATAGTATTTTTTAACAATCCTTTGTATTTCCAGAGGGTCTGTTGTTATTTCTCCTCTTTCATTTCTGATTTTGTTTATTTGGGTCTTCTCTCTTTGCTTCTTGGTGAGCCTGGATAGAGGTCCATCAATCTTATTTATCCTTTCAAAGAACCAGCTCTTTGTTTTGTTGATCTTTTGAATTGTTTCTTTGGTCTCCAAGTTGTTTATCTCTGCTCTGATCTTCACTATTTCCTTCCTTCTGAGTACACTGGGCTTTTCTTGTTGCTCTTGTTCTAGCTCTTTGAGTTGTAGGTTTAGGTAATTTATTACCATTGTTTCCTGTTTTTTGCAGTAGGCTTGTAGGGCTATGAACTTCCCTCGCAAGACTGCTTTCACTGTGTCCCATAAATTTTGGATTGTTGTGTTGTCATTGTCATTTGTTGCCATGATGTTTTTTATTTCTTCCTTGATCTCTCTGGTTACCGAGTTGTTGTTTAATAGCATGCTGTTTAGTCTCCATGTGTTTGATTTCTTTCTATTGTTTTTATTATAGTTGATTTCCAGTTTTATGCCACTGTGGTCTGAGAAAATGCTTGATATGATTCCTATCTTCTTGAATTTGAAGAGACTTTTCTTATGACCCAACATATGATCTATCTTTGAAAATGACCCATGTGCACTGGAGAAGAATGTATATTCTGTGGCTTTGGGTGAAATGTTCTGAAGATGTCAATTAATCCCATCTAGTCTAGTGAGTCATTTAGGATTGATGTTTCTTTGCTGATTTTTTGTTTAGAGGATTTGTCCAATGGTGACAGTGGGGTATTAAAGTCTCCTACTATGATTGTATTGCTGTCAATCTCTCCCTTAATATCCTCCAAGAGTTTTTTTTATGTATTTAGGTGCTCCTATATTGGCTGCATATATGTTTACCAGAGTTATTTCTTCTTGTTGGATTGTTCCCTTTAGTATTATGAAGTGGCCTTCTTTATCTCTTATTATGTCCTTCACTTTGACACCTAATTTGTCAGCTATAAGTATTGCAACCCCAGCTTTTTTTTCATTTCGATTTGCCTGAAATACCATGTTCCATCCCTTCACCCTCAATCTGTGTGCATCTCTTTTCCTGAGGTGGGTTTCTTGCAGACAGCAGATATATGGATCATGTTTTCTTATCCAATCGGTTACCCTATGTCTTTTGATTGGAGCATTTAATTCGTTTACATTTAAAGTTATTATTGATAAGTACTTACCTGTTGCCATTTTTAGTCCTTACCCCCAAGTTCCTTCTTCACTTCCTCTTTCTTTTTATTACAGCAGACCCTTTAACATCTCTTGCATTGCTGGTTTGGTGGTAATATATTCCCTTAGTCCTTTTTTGTCTGTGAAGCTTTTGATTTCACCTTCAATTTTGATTGAGAGTCTTGCAGGGTACAGTATTCTTGGATTCAGACTCTTCCTTTGCATGACTTTGTATATTTCATTCCATTCCCTTCTGGCCTGATGAGTTTCTGTTGAGAAGTCAGTAGCTAGTCTTATGGGGGTTCCTTTGTAGGTAACTTTCTCTCTGGCTGCTTTTAAGATTCTTACTTTGTCCTCAGTGTTTGCCAATTTAATTATAATGTACCTTGGTGTCGGTTTGTTGGGGTTCATTTTGCTTGGGACTCTGTGAGCTTCTTGGATTTGTGTGGGTTTTTTCTGTCCTATATTGGGGAAATTTTCTGTCATTATTTCTTCAAGCACGTTCTCTAATCCTTGTTCAGTTTCCACTCTTTCTGGAACCCCAATTATGCGGATGTTGTTTTGTTTCATGTTATCCCAAAGTTCCCTTAGGCTCTCCTCTTGCTTTTTAACTTTTTTTTCTAGAAGCTGCTGTACTTGGGTATTTTTTCCTACCGTGTCTTCTAGCTCACTGATGCAGTCCTCTGCTTCTTCTAGTCTACTTTTGATGCTTTCTATTGAGTTCTTTATAGCAGTGATGTCATTTTTCATTTCTTCTTGTTTATTCTGCACCTCCTCTAGGTTCTTCTGCATTTCTTCTTCCTGCTTCTTCATCTCCTCTTGGGTCTTTTTCATTTCCTCTTGGCTCTTACTCAGATTGTCGATTTTGTCTTCCATTCTTTTCATCCACTTTATGATCATTTCTCTGAACTTTCTCTGGCAGGCTTATTTCTGTTTCTATTTCATTTACTTCCTTTTCTGGCGAAACCTGCCTTTCTGTCTTATGTAGGCTGTTTCTTTTTCTGCCCATGGTCTTTCTTCTCCGGGTGTCTGGTTATGTAGTTCTCTCTCCTACGTTGATTGAAAGGCACAAACTACAACACGACCAGGTACAGCACACAAGGCACCTGTCCCAGGCGAAATCTGACCCTTCCGCGCGCCGCGTGGATCACCGAATCCACTGCCCGCGCATCCACACTGCCTGGAAAGCCGTGCTCTGGGTCCCTGGCTGCTCGGTGGGTGCCTTCGTCAGCCACAGCTTTCAGACCTCCGCAGACATCCACCTCCCTCTTATCCCAGGTGAAATCTGACCTTTCCGTGTGCTCTGTGGATCTCTGATTCCGCCGCGTGTCTGCGCCGATTGGAGAGCGGAGTTCTGGGTCCCCGGGTCCCTGGCTGCTCGATGGGTGCCCCAGCTGCTGGTTTCAGACCGCCACAGACATCCACTTCCCTCTCTGCCCTGGACCTGTAGGAGCGGCAGCTGACATGCATGCGGGTGGTAGGAGTCGCGAGCACGAGCAGACATGAACTCTTTTTAAAAATATATATATTTTATTGATTTTTTACAGAGAGGGAGGGAGATAGAAAGTCAGAAACATCGATGAGAGAGGGACACCGATCAGCCGCCTCCTGCATGCCCCACAGTGGAGATGTGCCCGCAAGCAAGGTACATGCTCCCAACTGGAATTGAACCTGAGACCTTTCAGTCCGCAAGCCGATGCTCTATCCACTGAGCCAAACTGGTCTCGGCTGAACTCTTTTTTAAAGCATTCCATTAATTTTGTGTATTGGTTTTTTAGCTGTGTTCCTTTGTGTTACTTTTTAGTTGTTGCTTTAGGGTTATATAAACCAAAATTTTCACAATCTATTTTAAAATTAACATCTTACCACTGCATATAAAATATAGAAGCCTTATAATGATCTTTACCTTCTCTATGTTTCCTTCTCTGTTATAGTTGTCATATGTATTACATCTATATAGACTAAATCTCTCAGACAATGTTTTCATGTAAAGTTATACATGTTTTAAAGTACTTTAAAATATATTCCATTGCCTGGTCAGCATGGTTCAGTGGTTGAGCATTGACCTATGAAATAGGTGGTCACGGTTCAATTCCTATAGTCAGGGCACATGCCCAGGTTGCAGGTACCATCCCTGGTGTGTGTGTATGGAGGCGGGGGTGGGGGAGTGGGAGGGTGTTGTAGGAGGCAGCCAATTAATTCTCTCTCTTCACTGATGTTTCTATCTCTCTCCCTCTCACTTTCTCTCTGAAATCAATAAAAATATATTTTTAAAAATATTCCATTATTTTTGCCCAGATATTTACCTTTTCTGTTATTTTTCCTTCATTCTTGATGTTTTGAGTCTTATTCTGGTATCATTTCCCTTTTGTCTAGAGAAAATTATATTTCTTTTAGAGCAATCCTGCTGGTGGAGTTATAATTTTTTTCTTCTGAGTATGTCTTTATTTTGCCTTCATTCATGAAAAATATTGTTGCTGTGTTTAGAATTCTGAGTTGACAGTTCATTGCATATTTTTAAAGACATTGTTTTGTTTCCCTTCCTTTTGACCATCGTTTTTGATGAAAAATCTTCAGTCATTTTCCCCTTCAAGTAAGGCATAATTTTCCTCTGGCTGCTTTCAATATTTCCCTTTATCTTTTGCTTTCAGTAATTTGATTCTGTTGCACCTGGGTGTGGTTTTCTTTGAATTTACCCTGTTTGGAGTTGTCTATGTCTCTTGAACCTGTGAATTTAAGTCTTCCAATATATTTGGGAAGGCTTAGTCCATAAAATTGTTCTGGACTCTGATGGAAACTACAAATATTTAGGCCATTAAAATAAATAAATTCTAGAGATATACGTAACACATAGGGCCTATGATTAATAATACTGAATTGTATATTTTCAAAAAAATTGCTAAGAGGATAAATCATAAGTTTAGTGCTCTTACCATAAAAAGAGAAAAATAAAAGAGGAAGAAGGAAACTTTTGGAGGTGAAAAATGTTATGGCATTGGAAGTGATTACAGTGGGTCCACACTTCAACCTGTTTCTCATCTGCTCAAAACTCACTGGCTTCCATTGCTCTCAGAATAAAACTCAATTCCTTGCATAACTTGCAAGGCTGCGCATGCTCAGCCCCTGCTCACCACTCACAACCCCTCTCATGGCCCCATCTTCAGTCATTTCTCCTTTTCTTTCTGCTCTGCTAGCTGGGCATCACCTGTCCCACCCTAGGGCCTTTGCACATGCAATTCCATTGCCTGCAATGATTTTTCCATCTTCTGCACCATTTAGTATCTACTCGTCCTTGCACCCAGCTCAGTTGCCATTTCCTAGAGGACAGCCTGACTCTGCTGGCCCTCTCTCCTGCCATGCGCCCCCGCACCTATAACTACGATTTGTGGGCTGTGTATTTATAGCACATTTCCTTACCTGAGCGGTGTAGGAAATGGGACTTCATTATTCTCCAGCTACAGGAGGAAACAGCAGCGCCTTTGTGTCACCAAGCCCTTCTGACTGATCCACGGGGTGCATTTGTTTATTGTCTAAAAAATCTAAAAAAAAAAAAAAAAAGCCCCCCACAGCTGTGAGGTCAGCATGGTAGGATCCTGCAGGGCCCTGGGAAGCCAGTGGAGGTGTGAATGTCATCCTTGTCCACCTGCGCAGGTCCCTCTGCCGCATGCTTAGCACCTGTAGTCCAAACGCCAACGTGCCTTCATTTTGGAGCACCCACTGCAGCTGTGCCTGGCTGTTGGTCACCATCATGCACCAACCCCTTCTCTCTGGTTTGCTCGACAAAGAAATTGAGGTTCAGGAGTCCATGGATGTTCCTGGTGCGCGATGCAGGGCCAGGAGCCGGGCTCCACCAAGTCCTGTTTGCTGAGCCAAACCTATCAGCAACACACTCAGCATCCTGCTCTTGGGTCACAGGAAAGCAGAGGGATGTAGAGCCCCTCCATTTTACAGGCAAGGATGCTGGACCAAGCCCTAGGCCTCAGGGCTCCCTGGGCAGTTTAGCCAGCGATGAGCTGCACTGAGCCAGCCAAGTCTGTCTGCTATCCAGGATTGGTGCATCTTTTGACTCTTCTCCCTCCTCTGTAGGGAAGAAGCTCCAAAGGCCAGAGGTCTTAGGACAGAAGCAGAAATCAAGCAGAGAGAACACAGGCCTTCCTCCTCCCAAATTTGCAAACTACGGCCCCTCCTAGTTGGGAATAAGATAATCTGCCTTGCTTGAGGCAAACTGCTTGTGAAATGTCAGCTATGCTACCAGTTGCTAATAACCATTTCCAGGGTTGGTCAAGAAAGTGAGCATTTGAGGTTGGCAAGGAGGATCCTTCCAGTATCTGGGCCTCATTCAAAACAGTCCACTTGGGTGCTGGGGGCACAGTCTACTTACAGCCTCCTGCCTGGTGGCTCTAGCTCCTCCTCAGATGTTGCTAGAAACCATCTCTGTCAGAAGCTGGCTTCATGAACCACAGGCTGAGAAGGTGTCCCCAATAGGGGTCAGCTTTTCAGGGGTTTTATACAGATGGCACTTAATAAATATTATTGGGTGAGGAACTTCAGGCCTTTACTACATTGGACCAAGCATACTCAGGGTTGCCACAGAAAGCCACCCAACCCATGGGTGGGAAAAAAAGATTCCCGGGCATTACAAAGAGGTCTGTAGGTACGAAGTTAGTGGAAACTTTCTAAATTGATTTGGAGATGGGGGAAGGGATCCTAGTAGCTTGGGGTTTTTTGTTTTAGCTAGAAGCCACTTTGTGTTCTAACTGTGTTAACGGTGAATGTAAACCAGGTTTCTGAGGTTTTCAATTTGAGGGTTGTTTTTTTTTTATTTTGTTTCTTGACTGAAGGATGCGCCCTGGACTGATTCCTAAAGCTTTCAGGACCACAGTGGGGACTGAAGTGAAAACAGCACATCAGATGGAAGTCTGTGAGAACCAGTTCTGCCCCTTGAGGGAGTGCTGACCTTCTGGAGACTCCTGGCCCCTTGGTCCCCAGATGCTGCTGGGAAGACACAGCATTCCTAGGCTGTTGGGCCTGGGTTTAGGGACCTAACTGGCAATAGGAGGATGAAGACAGTCTCTCTCCCCGATCCTCGCCACTTGTGCAAGGACCCCTACCTGGGCAGCATTCTCCACAGCTGAGCCTGGCTCAGGGTGCAGGGCTGAGCCACTGCTCCCATGAGGACATCATCTCAATGTACGTGGGGCCTGGTACTTTTCCCAGGGCTTTTAAATGCATTATCTTGTTGGAGGCTCATTTGAGGCAAGGACTCCAAGCTGACTGGAAAACAATTCATTTACTGACTCCTGAATGGGGAGGAAGCTGAATGCAGCTATGTTTTTGCTGAATCTCAAACCAAAACAACATTTTGTTAAAGAACAAACAAATAAACAAAAATGCTGAACATCAATTGATAAGGGAACATGGTCTGAAGGGAGGTTCTAGGCAGAGAAACACACAGCAAATTCAATTCAACAAACATACATTGGGGGGCTCCTGAGGCCACAGATGTGTGCAGGGAGTGATGGTGAAAAGTTCTCCCTCTCTTGAACAGGGTGGGGGTGGGGGAAGTAACAGCTCAGCTGTCCCAAGGTGGGTAGAGGTGAGCCCGTACTTCAGTGACCAGGGTAGCTGCCCCTCTCCCAGCGTCCCGTGGCCTCCTCGCTCTCCTGAGAGCCAGGTGACAATCTAACGTCTCCCTAAACGTGTCAGAGGCCCTCCCCTTGAGTGGCCCTGTCTTCCCAGGCCTGCACAAGCCTTGCAGGGCCTGACAAAGGCTCTCTCCTGGTGGTGTCACCTCTACTGACACAGACCTGACCTCGGGGATGAGGTTCTGGTCTCAGTGCTGGGATTGGACTTGCGGTCCTTCTCCTGGGGTGCTGCTGACCACACCCTTCTTTTGCACAGCCCACTCCCACAGGCTGCAGGACATGGCCAGCTGGCCTGCAGTGTCACAGTCTGGCTCCCACTTTTAAGGCCTGCTACTAGCCCAGCCGCTGAGCAGTAGGTGGTCCAGGAGCAGAGGTCAGGCTGTGACCAGAGCGGGGACTGCAGCCAGGACCTGGACCTGGAGTGGTCTATAGTGACAAAATAGGTCCCCAGAGCCTAGGCTTCCTGGCAAGATATGGGGAAGGATCTCCTGGCCTGGGATCCTCTGACCCTTAGGCATCTTCTTACTCCTGCTCCCCAGAACAGCCGCATCTAGGCTTTACCCTCACAGGAGAGTGGGGTCTCCTGTCCTCTCACCTGCTCCCCAAGTCCTGGAGAAGCCCATTAACTCCAGCAGGAAGCCAAGAATTCTTTCCACCCCTTCCCAAAAGACACTGCCCTTCCCTGTCTCTCATTCTGTCTGCTGGGTAACGTGCTCTGCTCCTGGCTGCCCTCCAACCCCAGGTAGGTGCGGGGTCACAGACCACTCATGGGAAGTTCCCAGGTCATCTCAGTCTGCTCTTTCTCCCACATGGCTGAGTGCAGGGCTGTGGTCTCCTCTCTGGGGACAGAGTGCCCATCCCCACAAACCTCCCCAACTATGTAGGGCTCAACCGTGTCATGTTGGTGATGATAGTTGTGGCCAATTTCACCCAGAAGTACTTCCTTGGCACTGCCCACTCTCTTGTATCTGCTCAGCTGCCTGCTTGGGCCACAAGCTCAAGCTCCACACACACCTTCCTGGTTCTCAAGCTGGGGGGCTGAGACAGCAGAATCTCTGTGCCAAACTCAAGTTTCTGTATCGCTCGCCAGGAACTGCTATTAAGTGGACCCACTGGTGCCCACCTGCCCCTACCACCCACAGACCCAGTTGCCTGGGCTTTGTGGGGTCAAGGGAAGCAGCTATCTTGTCCTTAGGCTCTTTGGCCATTGGGAGAACAAGGCCTCCAGCTCTTAGCACCTCCCTGCACCCACTCTCCCCAGCCCGAGTCTCCCTAAGGCCTGGCACGTAGGCAAGCCCTGAACCCACAGCTGCTCCCCAGCTGAGTCCCTGGCCCTAAGGCCGCCTTTGTGCGGACTCCGTTCTCCTGCTCCTTAACCCTGCATCCTGCAGCCCCTGGCAGGGGAGCATATAGTGCCAGCTGCCTGGAGCAGGAACTGGACCATCTCAGTGACCTGTCTCCTTTGGGGAACCTCAGCAGGAAGCTGGTGAGAGCTGCTTACTGCAAGGCCATTAAGCAAGCTAATGACCCATGAAGGCTCCTGGCTGTTCTGGTCACCCTAGTCGTGCCTCCCCTGGACTCACAGAGCCTGCTACTCCCCACCCGCCTTGTGACTGCTATTATTGTTACTTAATGTGTCAGGCCACAGTTTTCCCACACAGAGCCCAGGTCTTGGAGCTGCTGCTTGACCTTTCTGGCTGAGCTAAGGCTGTGTACACAGCAGGCAGTTAATAAATATTTATTTGGAATCAAGCCCAGAAAGAGTCACCTTGATTTCCAAGGCTGGGAGGGGACTTGAGTCTGGGGACACTTGGTCAAGGTGAGATAGTCAGTGGGCCAGGGCACAAACTGGGGACACGTGTCCTGCAACTGTGCTCTCACCTGTTCCTAGCAGAGGTGTGGGCAGCTACCTCTCTGCCAGTTGGGGCCTGAGCCCCTGATCTCTTTGCCTAGGCAGCTGTAGGACAGAGCACCAGAGTGGACAGAGGCCCTGCCTTACTCTCATTGAACTCAGGAGCAGCTGGCTCCCAGGTGCCCCGGGCCTGCCTTATCTGCCTCATCTGGGTCAGGTGGGAGGTCTCCCTGAATCCTGGCTGGTCTTGCCTTCAGCCCTAGAATTGTGCCTTCAGTGCCAAGGAAACATACCTGACCCAGTACAATACTCAGTCTCAGGATGTGCTGGGGGCTGGACAGCCTTCCCTGCAGACCTGGGCTCTCAAAGCCTGATGATCACTTGGGAGAGGGTAACAGCAGGCCTCAGGGTGGGTTTCTAAAACAGGGCGGGAGAAAGAGTGAGACAGACGGCAAAGATGTGATGTGGTACAGACATATTTAATTCAACCGCCAGTGAATTCTAAGGGGCCAGCGCAGAGACTCCTCTCACTTTATAAAACAGAATCCCCAAAGCAAATCGCCTCCATCCTTTCAAAAGAGGGAGCTGTCTGGAGTCAGCAGCAGCCCAGGCCAGAGCATGGGCTGGGCTCTCTGTAATGTGGTCTATGTGGGGAACCTGGGGCAGAACCCAGGGCCCCAGCCATCCATATAGGCACCAAGTAGATACAGGAGGCCTAAGGGCCAGTAGGCCAATGGTGTTGGGCTGCCCATGCGGAGGTCCCAGGAAGCACAGTGCAGAAGCTAGGGGGAGGCCTGCTGACCCGCAAACAGCCCAATGCCTCCAGCCCTTCCTCAGGGCCCCGCCCCGTCCACCCCTGAGCTGTTGTCAAAGACATAAGGAGCCATTTCCGTCACTACCACAACTAAAAACAAAAACAAACCAAAGCCCATCTTAAGATATAATCTTCCAATTGCTTAAAATTAATCAGTGCAAAGTGAGGCAGAGCCCCTGCCGCTGGGCCAAGCGGGCAGCCAGCCTCACACAAGCCTGCGCCTCTTGGAGTCCCTCTCCGTGTCTCCCTCCTGGGGGTCTTCCTCACAGCCGAGCGGGGACACCAGATTCAGCAGAGGGTCCTCAGAGGCTCGCCCGAAGAGTGCCAGGAGGAGGGCCACCCCGAAGCCTGTGGCACGCTCACCCTGTGGACAAAGTGTAGGTGGAGCCCCTGCCAGGGAGTCAGAACTGCTCAGCAAGCCGCCTCTGTGGGGAGGGGCTTGGGCCAGGGAGAGGACCCCCACTTTCCCTGCAGACCCCATCTACTACCCTGCACACTCAAACCAAGGAGTGCTCTGGCCTCATTCAAGTTTTATCAGGTGTGAAAGGGTCTCCTGCTGAGGATGGATCGCAAACAGCAGCCACTTTGTTCCCAGGGATGAGGAGACAGAGGTCAGGGGAGACCACAGTTGGACCATGAACAGTATGATCCTCAACACAGAATGTTTCCGATGAGCTCAGCCTGTAGCTCAGGAGCCAGACAGGGCTCTGGATGCGCATCTGATGGCGGGAGCCAGGCTGAGGGGAGGGACAGGAGGGAAAGCAGATTGGAGGGCCAGCCAAGGAAGTGTCCTAATCAGGAGGGGAGGACACCCACTGAGGCCCTGCACTCACTGCGTGCACAGGTGCAGCAATGTCCAGGTGGACCCAAACCCCAGGCCAGTCGAAGCCAATGTGTGAGGCAATGAAAAGGCCGGCACAGGAGCTGGGGCTGTTGTCCCGGTCCTGGGGAGACAGAAGGACAGACAGTGACCCTTCCCCACCCAGCAATGGGGGCTTGCGTGAGGGTCTCCACCAAGAGCACCATCAGGGCCTACTGTGGACCCAACTTGCCATCCTCGACACCTCCCCAGGTGTCTGAAAGAGACTAGGGAGAGTCCAGTGCAGGAGTGGCAGCTGAGAGGGACTTGGACCCCAAGGACCTTGCATGTGGGCTTAGGTCTGCCTTTACCCCAAGGCAACTGGGCAGCCAGCAAAGGGACTGATGGGGGGGGGGGGGGGCAACAGACAGACCCCATATGGGGAGAAAAACCAGTACCAGATGTGGTGGGTATGCTGGCAGGGATCCCAGTGAATAGTATATACCCTCTTTAGAGGTACCCCTGAGCTTCTTCCCACCCCCTCCACCCCCCAGACACAGCAAAGATCTGGGGCCTCCTGGGAAGGATCCTCCTCTACACTGCTGCTGTTTCTTGGGGCCACACTGACACCTTGAGAGCAGGGCTCTGCCTGCCCCGCTCCCTCACCTCAGGAACCACTCCAAACCTACCGCCACAGAGTTCTTCATGTCGGCCACGGCCGAGGTGAACTCACTGAAGTGCAGCTCGGGGCAGTAGACGAGGGGGTGCACAAGGTCCCCGCATTTCCTCCCAGACTTCACGCAGGCCGCCTCCCACTCAGCGCTGTTGGTGAGCACAGCAGCGTGGTACTTGCCTGTGGCAATGCCCTGAGGGACAGGGAGAGTGGGCAGAGCCCCCAGAAGAGGGAACAAACAAGGCAAGAGAGAGTGGTGAATGGCAGTGACAGAAGCAGGGGAGGAAGGCCTTCCCCACCCACCTCTTCCCCAGTCCGGGCACCCAGGCCTCAGTCCACAGGCTCTGCTACCTGTACCCTCCCTGGGTCCCCGCCAGCCAGGTTATGAAGATGAAATGACAGCACCCTTCCGTCCGGGAGGCCAGGTGACCTTAGGATCCCACCTGTGCTCCGGTCAGTGTGGCCATGTCCAGGATGATGTCAGCCCCCAGGTCCTTGCAGGCGTAGGACACACCGTCAGCTAGCACCAGCCTTCCCTCAGCATCCGTGTTGTTGATTTCTACTGTCCTGGGGGCAGCAGATACTCCACTCAGGAGGGCATTCCCTGAGGCACTGGGAGTGAGTCCCTTGTTTCTGTAACTAGCCCCGTCCCTACAGTGCCAGGGTCAAGAGCAAAGGCCATTGCGCAATCCCAACCATCACCACAAGCCACCGAGCTCCTGGCCTTGGTTTCCTCTTCTGTAAGATAGGGGAACAGGATTGTGTGAGCAGCATCCACACCATCCCTTGGCCCTAGGTAAGTGCAGGGTTACCTGTCAGGGTAACTCTGGGGATGGGCACCATGTGGCAGAGAAAGTGCTCACCCTACTAAAGCAGGGTGGTTCCTGAGCCCCCAAGCCAGGACCCCTGTCATCCTTCTGGGCACCTGTGGGAGCAAACAGCCTGTGGGTCAGAGTTACCTATCACAGGGCACCTCCAACAGGGTCTGCCCCTGGCTGGAGCAAGCAGGGTGAAATGGCTCCAGCTGACTAGCCTGGCCTGGGAAGAAGAGGACAGCATGCCCGAGGGCACTGGACTACTTGGAGAGCGAGGGGTGGCCTTACTTTCCTGAGTAGAGCAGGTGGATGTCATCAGGCCTCGTTGCATTGGGCCCCACGGAGTTCTCGGCCAAGCAGAACACTGCGTGAAGGTTGTCTTTGAAACCCTGGAGGAGAGGTGGGCAGAGGCTCCAGTTACAAGCTGGTGGTGCTCGGACCCCTGGTGTCTTTCGGACAAGCTCATCAAGGGAGGCAGTGGGGCAATCGGTGGCGGGGGGAGAGCGGGAAAAGTGGGACAGTTAGCAGGAGCCCAGTGCTGTTCCCCAGGCTGAGGCTGCAGTGCTGAGCAAGGTGAATGCTGGCCACACTCCTCATTAGTCTCCAGCTAGCAAGGGGACAAGAGAGCGGATGACTGGTGCTCCATGTGCCGCTTCCCCTGCAGGGATCATGGTGGCCTGTGGCTTGTGACTCTGCTTCAGAAAGACCCCAGGAAGGCCCATTTCAATGAGACTGAGTGGGGCAGAAGCAAGAGGCAGCCAGGTTCTGGGCCCCTCCCTCCTGCATGTCTGTTCCTTTTGCAGGGAACAGGCTGGGTTCCTGATTAGCATTTATTAGAAACTTTCCCAAAACCTTCTGCTCTCACTTTAAGTTCACCCCCAGGAACCAAGCCAAACAGGTAGGTCCTACAGAGAGATGAGGCCTTGCATTTGGTGACAGGAAGGGCTGGGCCTCCTAGAAGCAGCCTGAGCAGCTCCTTTTAGGAGGTAAGTCATCCCCATAGTGGTCACGCACACCACCTCTTTGTTGAACACACACTTTTTACCAGTATGACACTGGAGCTTTGAGGCTCTAAAAAGGGAGCATGTCCATGTACCTTTCACTGGTATCTGAAAGGGGCTAGGGAGAGTCCAGTGCAGGAGTGGCAGCTGAGAGGAACTTGGGACCCCAAGGACCTTATATGTGGGCTTAGGTCTGCCTTCACCCCAAGGCAAGAGGGCAGCCAGCAAAGGGACTGATGTGGGGCAACAGACAGACCCTATCAGTACAAGGACACGCTACCCTTTTAGAGCCTTTGGCCTGTGATGGGTTCAAACTCCATAGGAAGGAAGGAACGGTACATGGACATGCTCCCCTTTTAGAGCCTTTGGCCTGTGATGGGTGCAAACTCCGTAGGAAGGAAGGAACGGTACATGGACATGCTCCCCTTTTAGAGCCTTTGGCCTGTGATGGGTGCAAACTCCGCAGGAAGGATGGGATGAGGGTCTTCCTCTCCCAGAACTGCAGGAGTGGGATCCCACTAACCTGCTTGATGGCAGCTCGGAAGGCCCCTAGGATGGCTGCAGCACCACCACAGTCTCTCTTCATGCCGGGCATGGTGGTCTGCAGACAACATAATGGGCAAGAGAGGAGTGAGTAAATGCTGACTGGTATACAACAATGCCCCACCTGCCCCATCCCACCCTACTCAGCATCCAGGGCCCAGAGGAGTTCCCTAGACTTGCAGGATCTAGAGAAGGGAGGCCAGGACACTCTCGCTGGTTAGGTGGGTTTCTTGAGAAGCAACAGGTAGTAATGGCCAAAGACTCTTTCACCTGAGCAAAGTTTGGGGGTTATGCAAGGAAACTGTGGGGGAGGAGGAAAATGAATAGGAGGAAGAGGAGCAGGATCAGTAGTAGGAGGAACAGGAGGAGAATGAAGAGCAGGAAGAGGAGGAGCAGCAGCAGAGAATGAGGAAGATCAGGAGCCGGAGGAGAGGGAGGGAAACAATAATGAAGAACACACAATAGAGGAGAATAAAAATGGCGGTGGAGTAAGTGGAAGGTACATGGACATGCGCCCAGGACCAAATGAATTACAACTAAAATACAGAAAAACTTCTTGAATAATTAACAGAAGATTCTCTGGAGAGAACCCTGATAACGAGGATAGAGAGTGGAGACACACAGAGACTGATAGGAGGGGTGGAGGTACAAAAGGGCTAGCTGGGTGCCCACAGACAGCAGTTGAAGTTCCAGAAGATATCTCAGTTGTGGGGGGTTGCCACAGAGAACTGTGGTATCTAATCCCAAGCTGACAGCACCAGAACTGAGAAGGGTACCCACAAACATCTGGCTGTGAGCAGCAGCAGGGTGGCTGGGGACCAGGGAAAGACTGGAAATTCTGGCACCCTCTTAAAGGGCCAACTCACAAAATTCCCTATGGAGCCACCTACCTTGTGTTCCAACAGAGGGAGGGCAGAGTGGACTGGAGTTGTGTGAGCAGAAGCTGGGATCAGAGGTTCTGGGATTAGAGCTCAGAAGGCAGACACCCCGGTTTCCTGTGCTGATTCACTCTCTTATGCTGTGGAGGTTATCTTTCTCATACAAATATTTGCTATATAGGTGCCCTTGCCTGGGGGGAGGACAGCTGATTCATCCTATTGTAAAATGTCTTGCACCACAGTGCAGAGTTCCTGAGGCCCATTAAGAGACAGGATAACAATATTGTCCAGGCAGAAGCAATTGCCCCATCCTGTTAAAAACACTCTTGCCACACCTATAGATGATTTGCCTGACTACAATTCAAGACAAAATCCTATCAGTCCATAGACAGAGGTGATTTCTGGAGACTTGGAATTTTTGCCTGATCTAATTAGTCAGAAACAGCATTTGACACTGTCCTGCACTAGAGATTGAGTGGCGTAACAGATTTACCTAATACACAGTCACAAACTCAGACAGCCAAAATTGCAAGGCAAAGAAACAAACCCCACATGAAAGAACAAGGGGATTTTTCCAGAAGAAGAGATAAGTGAACCAGAGATAAGAAATTTATATAGTACAGAATTCAGAATAATGGTGGTAAAGATGTTCAATAGCATGATAAAAGATACAGTTAACTATGAAAAGATAAATAAAGAATGACACAGCACAAATAAAGAATATATTAGAAGGAATAAAGAGCAGATTAGGAAAAGCTAAGGACTGAATCAATGAAATAGAAGACAGGGTTATAAACATCACACAATCAGAGAACCAAAAAGAAAAAAAATTAAAAAATAGGAGAACAGCTTAAGGGAACTATAGGACAAGGTGAAACATAACAATATTCGAAAAGCAGATGTGTCAGAAGTGGCAGAAAGGGAGAAAAGAATAGAGAATGTGTTTGAAGAAATAATAGCAGAAAACTTGCCTAATCTGGTAAAGGAAAAAGTCACACAAGTCCAGGAGGAACAGAGAATCTCAAGCAACAAAAATCCAAACAGTCCCACACTCAGACACATGACAATTAAAATACCAAAATAAAAGACAAAAAGAGAATCTTAAAGACAGCAAGAGAAAAGTAAACTGTTACCTACAAAGGAGCTCCTACAACACTGATAACTGATTTCCCATCAGAAACTCTACAGGCTATAAGGGAATAGCATGAAGTACTCAAGAGAATGGAAAGCAAGGATCTGAAACCAAGATTACTATATCCAACAGGCAACATTCAAAATAGACGGTCAAATAAAGAGCTTCCTGGATAAAAAAAAAAAAAAAAAAAAGACTAAAGGAGTACACCAGCACCAAGCCAGCATTATAAGAAATGCTAAAGGGACTGCTGTAATGAGAAGAAATAGAAAGAGAAACATAGGCATACACAATTAAAATGGCAACAAATAGCCCTTGGGAAGGAATCCAAGATGGCAGCATAGGTAAACACCTAAACTGCTGCCTCACACAACCATTTCAAGACTACAACTAAAAGACAGAACGGACATCATCCAGAACCACAGGAAAGTTGGCTGAGTCGAAATTCTAAAACTAGAAGGAAATAGAGGGGCTCACAGAGACCCAGAGGAGCTGAGGTACAAAGACTCGCACGTGGAGAGAGCAGGTGCTGGAGAACATGGCTGGCTTTCTCTGGAGGGAGGGAGACGGAGACTCCCAATGGCATTGAACCCCTTATCCTACGATACTAAACGCCAGTTCCAGCTGAAACTCATACGGGGGGAGTTTGGACTGTGAAAAGGTAGAAGTGCACTGAAATTTAGGGGAGTCGCAAAAGATCAGAAGTCTGGTGACGCGCACAGCACTGTGGGCAGAGGACCAACTGCTGATTGTGCCACTGGCTTTCACAAGTGGGCGGGAGACAGAGCCTCCCAACTGTGCCACTCCTAACTCCACTAAACCCCAGTTTCAGGTGAAACCCTGGGGACCTGGATTCATATGGTCCCGGAGCGCAGGGGAGCTGGAGGGGTAGTACTCTAGAGGCACTGCGAGGGCGCTCATGCACAGGGAATGCTCCAGCGATTACCCAGTCACGTGAGACTCGGGGGCCGTGGAGGGCGGGGCCAATTGGAAGGCAAGGAGGTCCCTTAAGCCCTGAGACTCCACGCATCCCAAGCTCAACAGAGAGGCTTTTGCAGTTTTGCAAGTCTGGTATCATAAGGCTGAATCTAACAAAGAAGTTCTCCTGGCATAGTGAAAAGGCCGAGACAAGGGAAGGGATCACAAACAAAAGAAATGGAGGAAAAGAAACGACTGGATATAGAGTTCAAAACCACGCTTATAAGGTTTTTCAAGAATATCCTAGAAAAGTTGGATAAAGTTAGCGAGACCCAAGAAGAGATGAAAAAGAACCAACTAGAGATGGAAAAGGTCCAACTAGAAATTAAAGATACACTGACTGAAATAAAAAATATTATACAGAGACCTAATAGCAGACTAGGGGAAGGCAAGAATCCAGTCAAAAATTTGAAATATAGCCAAAACCGGTTTCGCTCAGTGGATAGAGTGTTGGGCTGTGGACTGAAAGGTCCTAGGTTGGATACCGGTCAAGGGCATGTACCTTGGTTGCGGGCACATCCCCAGTAGGGGGTGTGCAGGAGGCAGCTGATCGATATCTCTCTCTCATCAATCTTTCTGACTTTCTATCCCTCTCTCTTCCTCTCTGTAAAAAAATCAATAAAATATATTTTTTAAAATATTTGAAATATAAAGAATCAGAAAACACTCAACTGGAAAAGCAAGAAGAGAAAAGAATCCAAAAATGTGAAGATAATGTAAGGAGCCTCTGGGACAGCTTCAAGCATATCAACATCAGAATTGTGGGGGTGCCAGAGAAAGAGAGAGCAAGATACTGAAACCTATTTAAAGAAATAATGACTGAAAACTTCCCACATCTGGTAAAATAAATAGACTTACAAGTCCAGGAAGCACACAGAACCCCATACAAAAGGAATCCAAAGAGGACTACACCAAGACACATCATCATTAAAATACCAAGAGCAAAAGACAAAGAATATTAAAAGCAGCAAGAGAAAAACAGTTCATTACCTACAAGGGAGCACCCATACGACTGTCAGCTGATTTCTCAACAGAAACGATGCAGGCCAGACGGGAGTGGCAAGAAATATTCAACATGATGAATAGCAAGAACCTACAACCAAGAATACTCTATCCAGCAAAGCTATCATTCAGAATTGAAGGGCAGATAAAGAGCTTCACAGAGAAGAAAAAGCTAAAGGAGTTCATCAACTCCAAACCAGTATTATATGAAAGGCTGAAAGGTACCCTTTTAGAAGAGGAAGAAGAAAAAGGTAAAAGATAAAAAATTATGAACAACAAATACATATTTATCAACAAATGAATCTAAAAATTATGTGAATTAAAAATTTGATCAGCAGAATAAACTGGTGAATATAATAGAATCAGGAGCACAGAAAGGGAGTGGACTGATAATTCTCAGGGGGAAAAGGGTGAGGGGTGTACAAGGAGAGACTGGACAAAAATCATACACCTATGGATTGAGGTCAACGGGAGGGAGGTAAGGGTAGAGAGAAGGGTGGGAGCCGGGTGGAGGGAAGCTATAGAGGGGAAAAAAAAGAAACAAATGTAATAATCTGAATAATAAAGATTTAATTTAAAAAATGGCAATAAATAATTATCTATCCATAATAACCTTAAATATTAATGGATTAAATGCTCCTATCAAAAGTTATAGGATACATGAATGGATAAGAAAACATTATCCATATATCTGTTGTCTACAAGAGACCCACCTTAGAACAAAGGACTCACACAAACTGATAGTGAAGGTATGGAAAAAAATTTTTCAGGTAAATGGAAATGGGGGAGGGGAGAAGCTGGGGTTGCAATATTATATCTGACAAAATAGACCTCAAAGTGAAGGCCATAACAAGAGATAACGAGGCCACTTTATAATACTAAAGGGAGCAATTCAGCAAGAGGATATAACCTTGAGAAACATATATGCACCCAATGGAGGAACACCCAAATACATAAAAAAAGTTCTGAAAGATATCAAGGGAGTGATCACCAATAATACAATTATAGTAGGGGACTTTAATATCCAATTGACACCACTAGATAAATCCTCTAAACAAAAAATCGACAAAGAAACATCAATTCTAAATGACTCACTAGATCAGATGGAATTAATTGACATCTTCAGAACATTGCACCCCAAAGCTACAGAATAAACATTCTTCTCAAGTGCACATGGAATATTTTCAAAGACAGATCACATATTGGGACACAGGTAAAGTCTCTTAAAATTCAAGAAGGTAAAAATCCTATCAAGCATCTTCTCAGACCACAATGGCATAAAATTAGAAATAAACTACAATAAAAACAATGAAAAAAATCCAACATTTGGAAGCTGAATAGCATACTATTAATGATTGGGCTACCAAAGAGATCAAAGAAGAAATTAAAAACATCCTGAAAAAAAATGACAATGAAAACATAACAATCCAAAAACTATGGGACACAGTGAAAAGCAGTCCTAAGTTTATAGGTCTATAGGATTACCTAAAAAAAAAAAAAAACAGGTAATAAATCATCTAACTGAACAATTCAAAGAATTAGAAACAGAGCAATAAGAAAAGCCTACAGGGTGCAGCAGGAAGGAAATAATAAAGAATATAGCAGAAATGAATGACATAGAGACCAAAAACAAAACAAAACAAACAAACAAACAAACAAAAAACAATATAAAAGATCAATGAAACCAAGAGCTGGTTCTCTAAAAGGATAAACAAGATTGATGAAACTCTAGCCGGGCTCACCAAGAAGAAAAGAGAGAGGACCCAAATAACCAAAGTCAGAAATGAAAGAGGAGAAATAACAACAGACCCCACAGAAATACAAAGGATTATTAAAAAATATTATGAACAACAAAACTAGACAACCTGGAGGAAATGGACACATTCCTAGAAAAATACAGCCTTCCAAAACTTACTCAGGAAGATTCTAAAAATCTCAATAGGCTGATAACTATGGAAGAAATTGAAGCAGTCATCAAAAAACTTCTAGTAAACAAAAGCCCGGGGCCAGATAGCTTCACAGGGGAGTTTTACCAAACATTCAAGGAAGAACTAAAATCTATCCTCCTCAGACTATTCCAATGAATTCAAGAGGAAGGAACACTTCCAAGCTTCTTCTATGAAGTCAGTATCACTATTATACCAAACCCAGATAAAGATAACACAATTAGAGAAAATTATAGACCAATATCCCTCATGAACATAGATACCAAAATCCTCAACAAAATTCTAGCAAATGGGATCCAGCAGTATATCAGAAAGATTATATACCATGACCAAGTAGGATTTATCCCGGGGATGCAAGGATAGTATAATATTCACAAATCAATAAATGTAATACATCATATAAACAAATTGAGAGATAAAAAATCACATATCATATTGATTGATGCAGAAAAAGCATTTGACAAAATCCAACACCCTTTCTTGACAACAACTCTCAACAAGATGGGAATAGAAGGATCATACCACAACATAATAAAAACCATATATGACAAACCCACAGCTAACATCATACTTAATAGGCAAAAACTAAAACCATTTCCCCTAAGAACAGGAACAAGACAGGGATGCCCACTCTTACCACTCCTGTTCAAAACAGTACTGGAAGTATTAGCCATAGCGATCAGACAAGAAGAAGAAATAAAAGGCATCCAAATTGGAAAAGAAGACGTAATTGTCCTTATTTGCAGATGACATGATACTGTACATAGAAAACCCTAAAGATTCTATAAAAAAATTATTATACTCAATAAATGAAATCGGCAAGGTAGCAGGATACAAAATTAACAACAAGGAATCTATGGCATTTCAATACACCAATAATGAACTTACAGAGAGACTAAAAAAGCAATCCCATTTACCATTGCACCAAAAATAATTAAGATACATAGGAGTAAACTTAACTAAGGAAGTAAAAGACCTATACACAGAAAACTACATGACACTGAAAAAAAGAGATAGAGGAAGACATAAACAGATGGAAGAACATACCATGTTCATGAGTTGGTAGAATCAACATCATCAAAATGTCCATACTACCCAAAGCAATCTATAAATTCAATGCACTTCCCATTAAAATACCAACAGTATATTTCACAGACGTGGAAAGAACTCTCCAAAGATACATCTGGAACAAAAAAAGACCCCGAATAGCCATAGCAATCCTGAGAAAGAAGAACAAAGTAAGTGGGATCTCAATACCAGATTTCAAGCTGTATTACAAAGCCACTATTCTCAAAACTGCCTGGTACTGGCACAAGAACCGACATATAGATCAATGGAATAGAATAGAGAACCCAGAAATCGATCCAAATCACTATGCTCAATTAATACTTGACAAAGGCGGCATGAACATACAATGGAGTCAAGACAGTCTCTTCATTAAATGGTGTTAGGAAAATTGGACAGATAGATGCAAAAAAAAAAAAATGAAACTAGCTGAAACTGATTTGGCTCAGTGGACAGAGCATCAGCCTGCGGACAGAAGGGTCCCGGGTTCAATTCCAGTCAAGGGCATGTACTTTGGTTGCGGGCACTTCTCCAGTGGGGGGGCGTGCAGGAGGCAACTGATTGATGTCTCTCTCTCATCGATGTTTCTAGCTCTCTATCCCTCTCCCTTCTTCCTCTCTGTAAAAAATCAATAAAATATATTTGTAAAAAAATGAAACTAGACCACCAACTTACACCATAAACAAAAATAAACTGAAAATGGATCAAGGACTTAAACATACGATGGGAAACCATAAAAATACTAGAGAAATCCACAGGCAGAAAAATCTCTGACATATGCCGAAGCAATTTTTTCACTGATATTGCTCATAGGGCAATGGAAACTAAAGACAAAATAAACAAATGGGACTACATCAAAATAAAAAGCTTTTGCACAGCAAAGAGATCATCAATAAAACAACAAGAAAGCCCACTGCTTGGGAGAACATATTTGCCAATGATATCAATGATAAAGTTTTAATCTCCAACATTTACAGAGAACAAAAAGCTTAACAAAAAGAAAATAAACAACCCAATCAAAAAATGGGCAACTGATATAAATAGACACTTTTCAAAAGAAGACAGAAGGAAGGCTAAGAGATGTATGAAAACCTGCTCAAAGTCACTAATCATCCGAGCGATGCAAATCAAAACAACAATGCAATACCATCTCACACCTGTCAGAATGGCTATCGTCATCAAATCAACAAATGACAAGTGCTGGCGAGGATGTGGAGAAAAAGGAACCCTAATGCACTGCTGGTGGGAATGCAGACTGGTTCAGCCACTGTGGAGAACAATATGGAGTTCCCTCAAAAAACTAAAAATGGAACTCCCATTTGACCCAGTGATCCCACTTCTATATCCCAAGAAACCAGAAACACCAATCAAAAAGGATATATGCACTCCTATGTTCATAGTGCATAGTTAATTCGTTCCCTAACCTTGAGGCATAGGAAACTATGAGACCCTTGAGTAGCGGTAAACTGGTGTGTCCTGTGCAGCCGGCCAATCCGCGCGATTAATCCTATCTCAAATGTTGCTCGTATTTCAAAGCAAAAATCGCCCACTCGACGGCTCGTATCTCAAAAATCTCGTATGTTAGGGCACTCGTATCTCGAGGTACCACTGTATGAGAAAGCCACTGTTCTCAAAACTGCCTGATACTGGCACAAGAATAGACATATAGACCAGTAGAACAGAACAGAGAACCCAAAAAATCAACCCAAGCCATTATGCTCAATTAATATTTCACAAAGAAGGCAATGGAGTCAAGACAGTCTCTTCAATAAATGGTGCTGGGAAATTGGTCAGACACTGGCACAAGCAAAAAAATGAAACTAGATCACCAACTTACAGCATACACAAAAATAAACTCAAAATGGTTAAAGGACTTAAATGTAAGACAGGAAAACCATAAAAGTCTTAGATGACTACATAGACAGCAAAATATCAGACATATGATGTAGCTACATTTTTACCAATATAGCTCCTATGGTAATGGAAACTAAAAAGAAGATAACAAATGGTACTATATCAAAATAAAAAGCTTCTGAACAGCAAAAGGAACCATCAACAAAATGACAAGAAAGCCCACTGCATGGAAGAACATATTTGCCAATGCTATCTTGGATAAGGGTTTAATCTCCAACATTTACAGGGAACTCATAAACTTAATGAAAGGAAGATAAACAATGCAATAAAAAAAATGGGCAAAGGACCTAAATAGACACTTTTCAAAAGAGGACATTCAGAAAGCCAAGAGACATATGAAAACATGCTGAAAGTCAGTAATCATCCGAGAGATGCAAATCAAAACGACAATGCAGTACTATCTCACACCTGTCAGAATGGATATCATCAACAGATCAACAAACGACAAATGTTGGCTAGGATGCAGAGAAAAAGGAATCCTCATGCACTGCTGGTAGGAATGCAGACTGATGCAGCCACTGTGGAAAACAGTATGGAGATTTCTCAAAAAATTAAAAACGGAACTCCTATTTGACCCAGTAATACCACTTCTAGGAATATATCCCAAGAAACCAGAGACACAAATCAGAAAGAATATATGCACCCCTATGTTCATAGCAGCACAGTTCACCATAGCTAAGATTTGGAAATAGCCTAAATGCCCATCAGCAGATGAGTGGATTAAAAAACTGTGGTACATCTACACAATGGAATACTACGCTGCTATAAAAAAGAAGGAACTTTTACCATTTGCAACAGCATGGATGGAACTGGAGAGTATTATGCTAAGTGAAATAAGCCAGATGGAGAAAGATAAATATCACATGATCTCACTCATATGTAGAATATAGGGAACAACATAAACTGATGAACAACAATAGATCCCAAGACAAAGAAATACTAAGCAGACCATCCTACCTCAGAGAGAAGGGTAGGTGGGTGGTGGGGGGGGGGGGGGGGGG